>JAOTOM010001403.1:47500-67565 GCA_034440615.1 Ashinkailepas kermadecensis | reverse complement strand
GTCCCGCTGAGTCGGGACATCCGCCTCCACATGACCCCTGCCCTCCCCTGCCTGCCCGCCGAGTCTAGACGTCCGTCTCCACTTCACTATATGGGACGGTAGCGATGGGTGGTGGTGCCAAGACCGCGGCCCGGATGCTGATCAGTCACTGCCATTCTCAGCCGCGTCTGATGAACGACCGAGCGAGCGGCCACCACACCACACCACACCACACCACACCACACCACACCATACTACACTACACGACACTACACCACACCACACCACACCATACCACGTCACACCACAAACACACAACACCACGCTACACCACACCACACCACACCACACCACACCAAACCACACCACACCACACCCCACCACACCACACCACACCACACCACACCACACCACACCCCACCCCATCACACCACACCACACCACACCACGTCACACCACAAACACACAACACCACACCACACCACACCACACCACACCACACCACACCACACCACACCACACCACACCACAAACACACAACACCACACCACACCATGTCACACCACAAACACACAACACCACGCTACACCACACCACACCACACCACACCACACCACACCACACCACAGAGTAGTGCACCGTACCGCACTGCCCGTCCGTCAGTGGGGAGGGGACTCTCCAGTGCGAAGATCGCGCACTGGGAACCGCGCACACCCCACAGCTGTGGGGCTCCTGTGACAACAGACTGTTCTGTGGCGGGGCTCCTGTGATAACAGATTGTTCTGTGGCGGGGCTCCTGTGGCAACAGACTGTTCTGTGGCGGGGCTCCTGTGACAACAGACTGTTCTGTGGCGGGGCTCCTGTGACAACAGACTGTTCTGTGGCGGGGCTCCTGTGGCAACAGACTGTTCTGTGGCGGGGCTCCTGTGACAACAGACTGTTCTGTGGCGGGGCTCCTGTGACAACAGACTGTTCTGTGGCGGGGCTCCTGTGACAACAGACTGTTCTTTGGCGGGGCTCCTGTGACAACAGACTGTTCTGTGTGGGCAGATTTGTGAACACTATCGAGCAGCTACAGCCCGTTCGAAACGATTTGCGCGTGGAGCCAGCTGATCAGTCGCAAGCTCCTTGCTGCCATGCCGATTCTCGCTCGCTATGGTTAGCTTGGTTCGGGCCCCTAGCCTTCCTACGCACCTTTTTCATTGGCATCACGTCCTATGAGTGAGAATTAGCCGAGTCGTATTTGCAAAGGGTGGGCAACGAAGCAGGCTTGCAGAAGTCCGAGCCGAGCTGTGGCGGTCCATCGGATGTCACACAACGGGCTTGAGGGGTGCCATCGGCCCATCGGTTGTCACCCAGCGGGCTCGAGGGGTGCCATCGGCCCATCGGTTGTCACCCAGCGGGCTCGAGGGGTGCCATCGGCCCATCGGTTGTCACCCAGCGGGCTCGAGGGGTGCCATCGGCCCATCGGACGTCACCCAGCGGGCTCGAGGGGTGCCATCGGCCCATCGGTTGTCACCCAGCGGGCTTGAGGGGTGCCATCGGCCCATCGGTTGTCACCCAGCGGGCTCGAGGGGTACCATCGGCCCATCGGACATCACCCAGCGGGCCAGGTCTCCGTGGGTGCTGTAGGCCGGCAGTATTGACACGTCCACGCACTCGACACCGATTGACACTCGACACCGATTGACACTCGACACCGATTGTGCCCGGCTGATGGACTGCGGCACTGTTCGCAGGCGTGCGCTATTCTTATGCCACACGGCTGGCACTGGAGCGCCTCGTTCCCGCGCATAGATCATCGTGAGGCACGAGAGTTGTGACTGGTGCGCTGGCCAGCTGCTGGTGACTGGTGTACTGGCCAGCTGTTGGTGACTGGCGTACTGGCCAGCTGTTGGTGACTGATGTGCTGTCCAGCTTCCAGTCGGCCGCGCCTCCGATGGCCTGCACTCGGCAGCGGTATTCGTTTGCTAGCCCGAGGTGGGAGGTGGTAATCCGATCGGCAGGATCGCCAGTGCCTTTGATTGACCAATCTGGCTATTTGGCAGGCGGCTGCGCACTGTGTGGCCGCCCGACACGAGGCGGCCGAGGTCGGGCTTTTGCTCAAATCCAGTGGGCTGCCAGAGTCGGAGTCACCGCGCCGAAGTACATCAGCATGGCATCGTGTTGGCCGTGTACACAGCTAGGTCCTCATGTTGGTTGTTGTGACTGCGCCTGAAAGTAGCAGTGCGGGTTCACCGCTTCAAAGCTCCAACAGGCTGACATGGGCTGGGAAATTGGTTGGACATTGAAAACTAGCACAGTTTCAATGTGGTTTTTGACGTTTGAATCCATCTGAAGCATCTTGCCGCTGTGTAGTGCAAAACATGGAAGTGATTGGTTGGTTATTTGGTTTTACGACACGTCGACGTTGAGTCATGTAGCCTCGCCAATCTTTCACGCCTATTGGCCGCGGGAAAAGAGTAGCGACAGGTGAGACTCGAACCCACAATCTTTCGATTGTGAGACGGGCAACTTACCTCAAGACTACTCGTCCCCCATGGAAGTGATCAAATATAGACCTATACATCCGTGCCAACGTGTTGATTATGAATAGTTCCCACTTTAATCACAGGTCAAGTCAGTTCAAAACTACAAGTGCAAGACGTTGGATCTGCTCCTGTCCCTCAGATGGTGAAGAGGCTTTATGTCCTTCTTTTGCTTTGGATGGGAGGGGGCTCAATGTTAGCATGACTTCGAATAATTTTAGCTTTTAGCATGGGGCCCTATGGAGTGGGCCACCCGACACCGAATTGGTTCCTCCAATTTCCACCATGTGCCCACCCCTCCCCGTCTCCGTTCCGCCCCTGGATGATGATGTTATCACCAGCCACAGATGGTGATGTGATTGTACTCGACTGATAATGGCGCTACGATCCCATCCGAGGACCGCGTCTCATCATGTGTCAAGCGTGCTTGGAAGTCCACCTGGTGCAGAGGCTCAGTACATGCACGGGTTCTCGCAGACTCCGTGGTGTTGTCATGTCGTGGTGGTAGATGGCAGCACAGGTGGTGTAACGTTGTCATTTCGTGCTGGTAGATGGCAGTACAGGTGGTGTGACGTTGCCACCTTTTGCCGGCAGATGGCGGCACCGAAGCTCACGCCGTCGACGACGACAACTCCACGCGGCGCCGGCAGATTCACAAGCTGCGCCGCGAGCGCAAGGCGATGCGCACGCTCGGCATCCTGATGGGCGCCTTCCTCTTCTGCTGGCTGCCCTTCTTCCTCTGGTACATCACGGTCAGCTTCTGCGGCAAGGCGTGCCACACGCCGATACTGGTGAACGCCGTCCTCTTCTGGGTGGGCTACTTCAACTCGACGCTCAACCCGGTCATCTACGCGTACTTCAACCGCGACTTCCGCTACGCGTTCCGCTCGATCCTGGCGTGCGTGCTGTGCCACCGCTGCTGCCAGCGCGACCCCTACCACGACGTGTACATGCGGCGCAACTCGTACCCGACCGAGCTGCGGCGCGACAGCGTCGTCAGCCAGGTGTACCAGCGGCGGCGCAGCTCGCTCTCGTCGGACGTGTCGCAGGTGAGCTCGGCGCTGCCCGGCGGCCGGCCGGCGTCCGCCCACCTGGGCGCCGAGCTGGACGTGACGCCGCGCCAGCTGCTCTCGCCCACCGAGCACACCGTGACGCTGGTGGTGCCGACGCCGCCGACGACGGCCGCGTCGCCGCGGCGCAGTCCCGCCGCGCGCCGCCCGATGCGCATCAACCTGCTCAAGGGCCAGTTCCTCAACCGGCAGCCGGCCAGCGAGAAGTGGCCGCCCGACGTCAAGATGATCGTGCTGGAGGAGCTGAACGGCGGCGCCAAGGTGCAGCCCGACGCCATGTCTGTGTCGTAGCTGCGACGCGGCCCGGTGTCGCGACCCGCACACGGTACGCGACCCTGTCCGACTCAGGTGAGCCGCCGATCGCAACTGATCTTATCTGTTTTACGTGATATAATAAATGTCAGACGTCGAAGCTGTGTGGTCAGTTGCAAGAGCGGACCGGCGACATGAGCGTCTCGAACACTGCCGCCTGCAGAGGGGATCGAACCTGGCGTCGGAGAACGTGACACTACACCCTGGTACCGTCACACACTGGTACCGTCACACACTGGTACCGTCACACACTAATACCGTCACACACTGACACAGTCAGACCATGGTACCGTCACACACTGGTACCGTCACATACTGGTACCGCCACACACTGCCACCGTCACACACTGGTACCGTCATACACTGATACCGTCACACACTGGTACCGTCACACACTGGTACCGTCACGCACTGATACCGTGACATACTGACACCGTCAGACCATGGTACTGTCAGACACTGGTACCGTCACACACTGGTACCGTCACACACTGATACCGTCACACACTGACACCGTCAGACCACGGTCCCGTCACACACTGGTACCGTCACACACTGGTACCGTCACACACTGGTACCGTCACACACTGATACCGCCACACACTGGTACCGTCACACACTGGTACCGTCACGCACTGATACCGTGACATACTGACACCGTCAGACCATGGTACTGTCAGACACTGATACCGTCACACCCTGACACCGTCAGACCATGGTACCGTCACACACTGGTACCGTCACACACTGGTACCGTCATACACTGATACCGTCACACACTGACACCGTCAGACCATGGTACCGTCACACACTGGTACCGTCATACACTGACACCGTCACACACTGACACCGTCGGACCATGGTACCGTCACACACTGGTACCGTCACACACTGGTACCGTCACACACTGGCACCGTCACACACTGATACCGCCACACACTGGTACCGTCACACACTGACACCGTCAGACCATGGTACCGTCACACACTGATACCGTCACACACTGGTACCGTCACACACTTGTACCGCCACACACTGGTACCGTCACACACTGGTACCGTCACACACTGGTACCGTCACACACTGACACCGTCAGACCATGGTACCGTCACACACTGGTACCGTCACACACTGGTACCGTCACACACTGATACCGCCACACACTGGTACCGTCACACACTGGTACCGTCACACACTGATACCGTCACACACTGGTACCGTCACACACTGGTACCGCCACACACTGGTACCGTCACACACTGGTACCGTCACACACTGATACCTTCACATACTGGTACCGTCACACACTGGTACCGTCACACACTGATACCGCCACACACTGACCGTCACACACTGGTACCGTCACACACTGATACCGTCACACACATACTGGTACCGTCACACACTGGTACCGTCACACACTGGTACCGTCACACACTGTACGTACACACTGACACCGTCAGACCATGGTACCGTCACACACGGATACCGTCACACACTGGTACCGTCACACACTGGTACCGTCACAGACTGGTACCGTCACACACTGGTACCGTCACACACTGATACTGTCACACACTGACACCGTCAGACCATGGCACAGTGTGATATCTCGAGGGAAAAACTGGCCATAAATAATTGCGGACAAAGTATGCTAGTTACAGGGGCGATTTTGGTCTCAATAGAAAGAGCTTCACATTTGGAACATATGGAGGAGCTCTATTGTCTTAAAGATTGCTTAACCCAGGAATGTCAGAGGTCATACCTGCTAGAGGGAAGGGAGCATTCTGTTCCCCTCATTTTGCTTCCGCGAAATATCTCGGGAACCAATTGAGGTAGAAAGCTGAAATTGTACACAAACCTGCATGAGTACCTAGTGTACCTTGTTTTAAAAGATTGACGTCCGGCCATGCATGGTGACATCATAATGACGTCATAAGCGAAGTCCATGGGCGCTCATACATCGGATAATTATTAGTTAGCGTTTGCTATGCGAGCATTCTGCACTGTAAATATGATCTATTCCTACCCAGAATAAATCCAACACCTCATTGTCCCAAGTCGCTGAAATTATGCCAAAACGTATCCATAATATATGACACACAGATAGAATCTGGGTCTCTGAAGAGTGAAGGCACGTGGAGCCGCGTTCCTGTCGTTAGACGTAGCCGAACCACCCGCATGTAGCTGATCCACGACAAGACCCAGTCTCTCCCAGAACTGCCGCTGCAATTTCTTCTTCCTTTCTTTCACGAATATCATATTTTCTTCGCCAGACACCGCCCAGACTTTGACCCTGAGTCGGTAAGATATGTGGAGAAGGCACCCAAAGCATCGAATCCAGGCATGCATAGTTGAGAAACCGAGCTGGCATGTACCCTCGCGGGCAGGTCGAGCCGCAGCAGCAGACAGGTCATTCATCTGACGAGGTGTACACCCACAGATGGTGCATGTCATGCTGCTGCCGGTGTTCGACACCTTGCCGTCAATCATGGTGAGTTGAAGATTGTACGTCACTATGAGACTGGTGCCGTCTGTTACGGTGACGCAAGTCGGCCTCAGTAGACTTATCTCGGATTCAACACTGTCTCGTTCTTTCTTGGAGGCATCTGCTGTCTCGCGCTTGTACTGGATCCGCAACGGCCGGCTGAAGCGGATTGAAGACGGCGTTAGGTTGGTCCAGACGCAAGTGCCACCAACCGTCAGTTGCAAAGGCACCAGAGTGGCACGGAACAGATTTTGTTCTGCAGCTTTATGGCCATCTCCCATCTGTTTATATACAGATTGCTCTGTGACCCCGTCAAATCTCCATTTGACGTGAAGCACCTCCGAAGTGTAGGTGCTGGATGACGTCGACGGCTGGTGAGTAACTGAAGCTGAGTCGGTACGGGCGACAAACGGCAGACATGCCACCAGCCGCTGCGTCGTACGATACATGAGAGCTTGCAGTGTCACCTCAGCTGATGTCTCGGTGAATTGCATGCTGCTGGATGCCGGATGGCACTCTACCTCGGCATCATGCACTTTTCCATAGGAGGATGTCTGTCTTCGCCGCATCATTCGTCACTCGGCGGACCATACGGTAGCCGTGCATAGACAAGCGAACCGACACATACATTGCCAGCGTCCGGTCTCCTGAAGCGCACTCGGGATGGCTCACTTTAGAGCTTCTGAAAGCCCGGCGAATCTTGCTGAACCGATTCGGTGATACCCCCACCTGTCGCAGCACGAAAGCCACGTCCTCCATGCCCTCAGTACGAGCACTTTGCCTGGCAGCCTCCACGAGCTACAGATAACTGTGCTGCTGAGCAACTCTTGAGGAGGCCCGACGTGCTGAGCTCATCGTAGATTCTAGCTGGTCGTCTTCGCGCTCCCTCCACGGCCTCGTCATTAAAGCGGGTCTTGGCTTCATCGTCACTCACGACGTGGTCATCACGCTTCAGGGGTACGGAGAACACTTCGTTTCCCGAAAGATAAGTCGCAAACTGACTTCTGAATTTATCCTGGGCTCGCTTACATAACCGACTTTCCTTTAAGTTCTTGGCGATCAAGTCGGACGCCTTTTTCATGTCCACAATCGAGGACTCACTCGGGACATAGTCCTGAGGGATTTTCTCCATAACCAACTGCAAACTGTAATTAAACACATGAGCATAATAGTTTTCACGCCCAAAGGCTTTTGAACTGGTTAACAAGTCTACTAATTTACATCCGCTGACGCTCACCCCCATGCTCACTGTGCGAAAAATCGAACCACACTGACACGACCCTTACAGGCAAGGACAACTTCCCTGCCATGGGAAACGCTGTGCGTGGCCTATCTCAACTCAGTCGCCTCGTCAGTTAGGGAAGTATTTGGCATAGCGACCGCTCGATCAGGTTACCAGGCCAAAACACCCCACAAGCCGGCGCGTCGTGGCGTCCGGCTCGGGCTTCCCCGTGCCGCCCGGGCTGGCCACCGCACCGCACCGCGGACTGCCGGGATACAATTGATCACTACCGGTGTTAGAGCAGCTAGGTGCAGCTGAAACTTACCGTACATATAGACAAAGGATCCCTGATTTCATTGGGATTGGTCTCTGGTTGTGCGCCGTTGTGTGTTTCTTTAAAACCTTATTTGAACTTGGAGGTACTAAAAAGTTGAACGATTATTAAAATAACTTATTGTTTGATACAAAATAGCAAATTGTGAATCGTGCTATGCCTTTTTTAATTGCTCATCGCATTGAAAATGTTCTCAGTTATTATTTCATATCTCACTTGCCAAGGTTTTTAGAATGCATCTTACTTTTATCAGTCGTCAAACTCGGACAACATTTGTGTACATGCGCATGGTTTTTTTCCGCACGTAATGTTGTCCATGTTCATGGACTTGTTACTATATCAAATTTTGTGAAAATATTCCTAAAAACTGTGTTCAGGTGTGCTTCAAGCATTTGCTGATGCAATGGCGCCACAAATATGGCATTAAAAAATAGTCGAGAAATGCATTTCTGGCCAGTTTTTTCCCTGAGTTATCACACTGTGCATGGTACCGTCACACACTGGTACCGTCACACACTGATACCGTCACACACTGGTACCGTCACACACTTGTACCGCCGCACACTGAGACCGTCACACACTGACACCGTCAGACCATGGTACCGTCACACACTGATACCGTCACACACTGGTACCGTCACACACTTGTACCGCCACACACTGGTACCGTCACACACTGACACCGTCACACACTGACACCGTCAGACCATGGTGCCGTCACACACTGGTACCGTCACACACTGACACCGTCATACCATGGTACCGTCACACACTGACATCGTCAGACCATGGTACCGTCACACACTGACACCGTCACACACTGACACCGTCAGACCATGGTACCGTCACACACTGACATCGTCAGACCATGGTACCGTCACACACTGACACCGTCACACACTGGTACCGTCACACACTGACACCGTCAGACCATGATACCGTCACACACTGACACCGTCAGACCATGGTACCGTCACACACTGATACCGTCACACACTGGTACCATCACACACTGATACCGTCATACACTGACACCGTCAGACCATGGTACCATCACACCCTGATGTCGCTCACACCTTGGTGCCGTCACACACTGATACCATGAGAACCTCTAGGTCACATCTAGCTGCACACCACCTAGTTCCCTCCCAGCTCGTCGGTGCAAGGGGCCGCGTGAACGTTCCGACCCGAGGTCGAACTTCTCCTTTTCTGACAAGAAACCTGTCCATCAGCATTTCAAATGCTATGCGTGATGGCAATCGGAGGGAAGCCACTTTGAAGCGGACGCGAACTTTCGGTGTACCGCTGTGACTTGAAGTTACTGGAGGTGAACTCTCACACTTCGCACGGAAGTTGGAAGTGGGCATTTGAGAGCCTCACAAGGATGGATTCCATCCCTTACTTTCCGTTCACATTTTTCTGCCATTGGAGGTGAAAATGCACTGTCCCACCTCCCCTCCTCCTCCCCTATCTAACGGCCGTCCCCATTTGTCTGCCCGCCGTGGAAACTGGCCAACTATTCATAAAATGGCGTTTATACAAAGTTTTCAGAACGCGAGGCTTTCTAAGGTGAAAATTCGCGCTTTCAACAAACAAAAACGTGATGAGTTTTATCCTGGCCATCTCATGTTTCTGACTATGTTCCGCCGAATAGCATATCTTCACTCAGTCTCCGGGAGCGGGAATTTTCGCTGCAATTCGCGTGAGGAAATAAATGTTCCATGCGGCAGAAAATGGGACACAAATCGGCTGTCATTTTGAGAAACGATCGCCTCATTCAATCTGACTCCGTAGGAAATGATTTTACATCGATGTCGTTGTGTTTCTAGAGTTACAAAGAGTATTCATGGCGCGTTCAGTGCTAATATTGCCACAAGTACGGCATCAGCAGCGCAATAACTTCACCTTTTGTCGGATTCGAACATTTAAGCTAAGTTGAAGGCGGGTATCTTGGTAATTAACAGACTGGTCTGAAAACAAATAATCTTACGTTGCATTGGTACCAGGTACTTAGTCACACCGACGAAAACGAACTACTGATATTTAAAAAAAAAGATTAGCTATCCATGAAATACAGATGGGATGAGTTACGTTTTACACGGTGTGTGATCAGAGAAGTATCATGCTTTCACCCATGCACTGTAGCATATCTAACAGAAAAACGTGAATTTCAATTAAAACAACCGCGCAAACAAACTGCAACGCATAAGACTTGTTGAAGTAGACGATGACCACGGTACCAGAGGTAAATAATGATTAAGCAACCCAAGAGTTGGAGTAGTAAATTTGTTGTGAACCGAAGTGACATCAGAGTCGGTGGACATGGCTTCACTGTTCGACTTACAAAAATGATATTTTTCAGTTATGCTTATTGCATCTTCATCAAATGCTTCGATGCCGCCGATTCACTGGAAAAAAACACACGCCCCTGACGCAGAGATATGCAGATCATTCATTCTCCTCCATTCATTCTCCTCCATTCATTCTCCTCCATTCATTCTCCTCCATTCCTCACGCATACAGTCGCCCGCATTATGTAGATTTGTTGGCTCTAATCCGTAATCCGTTCCATTCTAGCACAGATACGCGCATCGATGCTGTATAATTGCACCAGATAGCTGAGCTGACGTGTGCTCTCTCAGCATTCAACCCCCACTCACCAAACAATAGGCATCTGCAAACAATGCCTATCCGCCATGGCCGCAGTATTCGACGAACAAGAACACCCTCTGTCTCCCAGTCTTCCCGTCACGTTCCAACAGAACCCTCGCTGTGCCTCGCGGACGACACCCGGCATCTGCCAACACCTGCTTGTCTCATGCACTTTATTGTAGAGTTCTAAGCCGCTGGTGGTAGCATAGAAGCAGTCGAGCTGCGGGCTAATATCCGTCGGGAGCCGGACGGAAAGTGGGTGTGGACCAGCTTACCGCAGAACATCCATATTTTCCTCACGGAGTTTATACGAGCTCTCGTAGCCGAAACACTAATCCGTTTACGATGGTCGTTTCGTCTCTATGGCGGCCAACTTCGATGCGCTGACCAGAAGCGGCCACCGGTGTTATCCCTCCGCCTGACTGAAGGCGCTGAGATCGCCGCCGACAGAAACCGAGCGCGCTGAAGCACGCGCGACAGCTTCGGTTTGCACGGCTCTTGCAACGTGAACACGCGGTGAAATATCGGAGCCTCGGTGGAGTTTACTCGGAGTACATCCTGCCCGCCCACTGGCCGGCCACAATGGACGTCGACTACAATCTTCAGCAGCTGTGAGCCGGTGAGACGACCCCACACACTTCACGGTTCGTCTGATCAATGCGGGTGAGCGACGAGAGCGGCGGACTCGAGACGAGATCCACTGTCGCTAGGTGCAGACTCAGAGCAGCTCCCCAGTATGACGTCAATGAAGTCAGCCGTCAAGTTGATGTTGATCCAGACGCAAAACCCTGTTGGCCTTCAAGTAGCTTGGCTAGATTGGATCAACCGAATTGGCCAGTTGTTTGTGAAGGCGAGTGTCACGCAAGCGGGCTCCCGCACCGACTCTCGGGACTACGTTCTTCTCGAGATCTCAAAAGCTGACAGTCATTTATTTACAACCCCCCAGGGTGCAGACGCGCTATTAAATTATACGTGATCGTCAGTGAAGCAAACATGCAGCCTACACACATTCACCGACAGACTCAAAAGAGGGGACACAGCGAACGAACAGTCGCCCCACCAAGTGCTGGCGGCACGACAGAAAATACAGCTGACGCGCCATTTCTGTCCGTCTCGGATCAGCGGCACAGTCAGACCACGCACTGCTTCTGGAGTCCGAATGCATTTCTATCCGAACAGCTTGAAGCATACGAACAGATGACGAACATTCTATGTGAAGCTAACTTGTTGCTTGTCGCCTAGCTGGTTTTTGCATTGTCTTCATGATCTGCCCGATAAAAAATTGCGCATGCAAAATTGGACGATTTCGGGAACACCGCAATCAATGTGAACACACCACAAGGCAATGCTATAGGCAAAAACCTGCCAACAAAATCAAACAAATCGTACTTCATGAGCATGTACAACACTATGCCGTGCATAGCGTTGCCGTTAACAGTGTTGTTAATGTTGCCGTTAATAGTGCTGCCGTGCAAATATGCCGTTAACACTATGCCGTACGTACAAAACTATGCCGTAGTGTTTGTCGATCTATTCCGGTGACAAAATTTGGCGAACACTATTAGCAGCACAGATGAACTTGCACACCCGTGGCTCTTCGCACCTTCTACGTTGCTCCGGTGACTTCTCCCAGGCGGTCATTGGCCAGGAGCCCCTTCCTGGGCGAGCGGCAATCAGTAGGCTCCCCTTCGGTCCACGTGCTGCCCGTTGTATGAATGATTGACAAAGTCTCCTCTTGGTTCCGTGAAGTAGCTATTGTTGGAAGCCTCGAGCAACTGGGAAAAGTTCAGGTGTCAAACAATTGAATTGAATGCTTGATAGCCGTTTGGCGATTTTCAGCCCCGGTTGATGGTGCAATTGACTCAACTTCTCAACTTTCCACTCGACAACTCGTGGCAATTGGCACTAATAACCGTCCAGGTTAATGGATGTTCACCGATCGGTCTGATATCGACTCGGAGCCCAACTTCGGACTCGGTCAAGTGTTATTCGACAGTGAAGTAGAAATGAAGTAGAGCATGGCAACGAGCGGAAACCCGACTGACAGCGTGATTTTTTTTCTGCCGACGACAATTGTCTTCCATCCGAGCGAATACAATTGTCAGCGACGATAATCCAGCATATGGAGGCGCATGCATGGCATGTGCATGCATGGTGGTCTATGCACATTGCACGGTGGTGTATGCAAATTACATGGTGGTGTATGTACATTACATGGTGGTGTATGTACATTACACCGTGGTGTATGTACATTGTACGGTGGTGTATGCACATTGCATGGTGGTGTATGCACATTACATGGTGGTGTATGTACATTACACGGTGGTGTATGTACATTACATGGTGGTGTATGTATATTACACCGTGGTGTATGTACATTGTACGGTGGTGTATGTACATTACATGATGGTGTATGTACATTGGGTGGTGGTGTATGTACATTATGTGGTGGTGTATGTGCATTACACCGTGGTGTATATACATTGTACGGTGGTGTATGCACATTGCATGGTGGTGTATGTATACTACACCGTAGTGTATGCACATTGTACGGTGGTGTATGTACATTACATGGTGGTGTATGTACATTACATGGTGGTGTATGTATATTACACCGTGGTGTATGTACATTGTACGGTGGTGTATGTACATTACATGGTGGTGTATGTACATTGGGTGGTGGTGTATGTGCATTACATGGTGGTGTATGTACATTACACCGTGGTGTATGTACATTGTACGGTGGTGTATGTACATTACATGGTGGTGTATGTACATTATGTGTTGGTGTATGTGCATTACACCGTGGTGTATATACATTGTACGGTGGTGTATGTACATTACATGGTGGTGTATGCACATTACATGGTGATGTATGCACATTACACCGTGGTGTATGTACATTACACCGTGGTGTATGTACATTGTACGGTGGTATATGCACATTACACCGTGGTGTATGTACATTGCACGGTGGTGTACGCATATTACATGGTGGTGTATGCACATTACATGGTGGTGTATGCACATTACATGGTGGTGTATGTACATTACACCGTGGTGTATGTATATTGTACGGTGGTGTATGTACATTACATGGTGGTGTATGTACATTACATGGTGGTGTATGTACATTACACGGTGGTGTATGTACATTGCACGGTGGTGTATGCACATTACATGGTGGTGTATGTACATTACACCGTGGTGTATGTACATTGTACGGTGGTGTATGTACATTACACGGTGGTGTATGTACATTGTACGGTGGTGTATGTACATTGCACGGTGGTGTACGCACATTACATGGTGGTGTATGTAAATTACACGGTGGTGTATGTACATTGCACGGTGGTGTACGCACATTACATGGTGGTGTATGCACATTACATGGTGGTGTATGCACATTACATGGTGGTGTATGTACATTACACCGTGGTGTATGTACATTGTACTGTGGTGTATGTACATTGCACGGTGGTGTATGTACATTACATGGTGGTGTATGTACATTGCGTGGTGGTGTATGTGCATTACATGGTGGTGTATGTACATTACATGGTGGTGTATGTGTATTACACCGTGGTGTATGTACATTGTACGGCGGTGTATGCACATTACATGGTGGTGTATGTGCATTACACGGTGGTGTATGTACATTGCACGGTGGTGTACGCACATTACATGGTGGTGTATGCAAGCTTTGTATGGCGGTGCATGCACATTGTATGGTGGTATATGCACATTGCATGGTGTTGTATGGATTATGCATCTGAACTGTGTCGCGGGCAACGGTGGCTAAACGTTGTCCGCAGCTGACGTCACAGCTTCCCTCCGCCATGACGTCATGTCGGAGGGAAGAAGTGACGTCACCTGCGGACAGTACCTCACCACTGTGGGACAACAACACACACACACACACACACACACCCGAGACACCATGTACCGTTCACATACTGCTGCATACTTAGGGGGGGGGGGGCACTACTGTATTTAGAAGTGCCTACCTTACTTAAATAGTACCGTATACAGGAGACACTGCTACATGGCCATGGATTTAGTGGGGGAGTACGCCCAGGTTTGAACTGTTCGATCTCGATGCACCTGACGGACTGTGAAATGGGCGGCACTCGGTGCCCAGCGTTCTCGATAGAACTCCTTACTGTCTCGAAGATTCTAAGTTCACGGGAACATGCGCTGCTTAGAATGTTGGTCTATGTATTTTTTTTTTCACACAGAACCTCCTTCAGTACGTACGGGATACTCTCAAACACTTTCGTCCGGCACAGGCTTCCATCTTGCCTACGGAAACTGAAGAAGAAACTCGGGAGAACCTTATTCACAATTTCCGCGGTCATGTCCTCTAGACTAACGTTTTTTGTTCAGAAACTCGCTAAAGACGACGCTAAACCATCTAATAATCCATTTAGCATGGTGCGAGAGCCGCTCGTGTAACAGTTGGTCAGGTGGACCGGGGTCGAACAGCCCAAACCCAGGCATACTCCTGCAAGGTACATCCATTGCTATGTACCAGCATCTCCTAAAAGAGAGGGGCCCTGAACTGTTCAATTAATTATCCCGCTGCTAACACGTACGAGATGACTGTTGAATACAAATGGCCCGCATAGCTAATTTAAGTTGAAGTTGTCTCGTGCATTGCAGTAGCAGTTGTGAAGTCATTGAAGGATAATTACATTGGTTGGCTATTATGAACCGCGTGACGAAAAGTAGATGACCAGCAAGTTCAGTGGGAAACAGCGGTAGAATGTTGCCCGCTTGTTAATCCTTGCTCAATAAATTCAAAGTTAAAAAAAAAAACATTTGCTGCGTGTCTCTTGCCAACAATGACATTAGCTCATATCAGGTCTCTGACCTAGGTCACGTCAAAGAGATCAACCTCCAACATTCTGTTTTCAAAGTGCCATGCAATACATATGGCTCAACCCATCAATTTAAAACCTGCAGGGTGATTACTATGGAAGATATGCCCGCCCCTGCGGAGTCTGCTGCTGACTCCCGCTACCGCTGGCCGCCTGGCAGCGCCTGGCTGCCCGCCGGACCGTCACGTGACAGGTCATGGAATGTGTGACTGTGTCACTGGGTGTCGGCCCGGCCTCCGAGTCAGCTGGGCTGGGTGACGCATTCGAACAGTCATCCAGCCGGCGGTAAGCCAATGTTGCAGAAATGTCAACTGTCAGAAATGTCATTTCTTGTTACACAACATCGGTTTGGCATTATTGTTGAGCTAATGCATAGATTGGAAGCATTGTAGTTAAATTGATTTCCAAGTTGGGTACGCTTTCAGCAGGCGTGTTTGATTGCTGTGCTATGCTACACAGACTGGTAAGACTTACGATGGTAAGGGTATAGTTAATGATTACACTACGCCGGTAATTTATTTGGTATTTGGAAATTATCGGACTGCTAATTTCATATACTGTTCGAGTGAGCATGTGTCATGAGCATTATGCCATGTGAGTTATACGACTTATCATACATTACGCGAGCGCTATGTTTAATTGCTAAGAACACCTCTGTCGCGAATTCCCGCATGTATTGCTCATCAGTGGTTGCACTGTAGGTTACACGGGCACGTGGAATGGGGCACATGTGTACACATGTTTGCCCTACTGTATCCTGCTGTGCCCTGGGATTCCTCGGTATGTCATGCCTCGTCCTCGGTGCGTCTCGGCAAGTATCTGACGTTGTGCGAGTCCAATTGAGTCCTATGGAGACTTATTATGGATAATGGTGTGACCTAGTCCATGGAGTGCGACAAAAGTAATAACCTGGTGCCACTCGCCACTGACACAGACACTAAAGTGTCTGTGTTTCGCCGCCGCTCAGCTGGTGTCGCGCCCCCGCCGGCACCCTCAGCTGCAAATACCTTATTCGAGGCTGCGAGCCACTACTCGACCGGCCGTGTCGTCCTACCAGATCTGCACATCTCGCTTGGGAACTGATCTCAGCCTTACGCACCCAACGGCTGGTAATCGCCTTGCTATCCTATACTTGCCTACTACCTCACCCATTTCCACACGCGCGGTGCCCGGCGGCAGTCTCCCACATTGGCTCCAAGCTTTTCACACCACCTTCGCGGACAAGGTAGCACTAAATACAAATAAAACAATAATAAATACAACGGGCGAGCTATGTTACCACTGGAAATGCATGTTTGTCCAAAAGATATTAACAGCATTACTGCAGGAAACAAGCAAGATGAACTGCAGCAAATTGTTGAAGCTAACCGCATTAAGATCCTAAGATTAACTGAGGAAAATCTAGATGAAACCATCAGTCCGTCTATGTAAGTACAAGCTTAACGGATATTATGCATTATTACGCCACGTGCATCACTGTCAATCAAAAGGCTCATTGAACTAGAAATATAAGGTGAGGAATGGTTTCGGGCCGAAGTTAAAATTCAGGAATCCACTCGTCCATCTGTTGCATTCACTTTCCTCCGAACCTGAACTCTACACAGCTACAACTCCTTATCGGTCGCTTCACCGGGAGTGACAGCTTAGCACATGCGCACTCACCGACGCCGACACTCACATTAAGCGACTTGAATGCAGGGAATATTTATATTGATCCACTGCTGCACACGCATAGTGGCGTAACACATTTTGACCACAAGCTTCAAAACACCGTTACCATACTAAGCCTTACTCAACTTATTGATAAGCCCACACGACTAGCCGAAAATTGTCAAAACTTACGTCACGTCATATTTACAAATAACAATCATATCGTTCTTCAGACCCGAATCATGCCCCCTAATCACACTTGGATCACTTTCCCATCATGCTATCTCTTAGTATCGTTCATCCACAGCCATGTCGCGGCGATTACAAAATGATACGTGATTACACAAGACTGGACCAAGCACGACTAACTAGACTGCTACAAATCGCAAATTTGGATCAATTCGTGGACGATGACTTGGACGCTTCAACTAACTAGTATATATCTGACATTCCAACCACTGCCAAATCATGTATTCCCATAAAACAACTGTAATAAAACGTCCACTTCCAAAACCGCGGTTAACCAGTGAGCTTAACCACATTATTAGAAAACAAGACAGTAATCTGGAGTGCGAGACAAAGCCAGAACGACAATGACTGGGACGCCTGGAGAGCTTATAGTTCACAGGTATGACCCCTACAAATATCACCAAAGACTGCACACCTTAATAGGACGAACCAGGAAGATCCGATGCCACGGCTCGAAGGACCTGACGGAAGTATACTGACAGACGATTATGACAAAGTTATGCTACTAAGTAATTACTTTGCTTCACAATCTACTCTTGACAGAACTGATATACATCAAGTTCCAGCCTATGACAACGCAACTACGGTGCCTACTCTGGGAATTATCCAAACTGACGGGCAGGAAGTTCTTAGAAGAATAAATTCCCGAGTGCAAACAAATCCACTGGCCCATATTAAATTCCAGTGAAACTTGCCAATTATTTGATATTATGATCTCAGAATCCGTCTCAAAGTTTTGCAGTAAATCACTTACGGAAGATATTTACCCGAGCAGATTCAAGGAAGCAGACAGTATGCCAATATGGAAACACAAAGTTTCTCCTTCAGACTACACTTGTCATCGTCCCATAAGTATTCTCTCAGCATGGTGAAATATATTATATAAAATCATCTATGGGTATATATACTGCCAGCTTACTCGACATTCTCTACTTACAGATAAACAGAGTGGATATCGTCGCAACCATATCACAGAATAGCAGCTACCGCACCTGACGCACAACCTGTCACTGTACTCTGAACATGACTTTATTGCCACCTATCTCAATATTTCTTGCTATTTTGACAAGATCTGGCACAAAGCGCTCCTTTTCAAATGCAAAAAGAAACTTGATTTACTGACTCACTCCATGACTAGTTGCAATCATATCTATTAAACAGAAGGCAACGAGTACGGAATGGTGACGCTTTTTCAACGACCGAAATTGTAAATGAGAGATGCCCACAAAGCTCTGTCCTAAAACCCTTATTAGCATTAAGGTATCTTGACGAACTTGCAAGGCTTACGACACATAACACATGACATTATCTTATTAGCAGATGCCACTTCACTGCATCCCTCTCACACGACTGCCAACCCTGACGCTGTGTAACGGACAATTGAACGAGACTTGGACGAGATACATAAATACGGTCAAGAATGGGCAATCACCTTCAGCACTTCGAAAACAATTCAACGAACGTCTTCATACGAACATCACCACAGCCCGCCAGCACTTATATTTGGAGGCGACAACATACCAATACATGACACACATACCCATCTGGGACTCACCCTGTCCCAAGATCTCCATTTTGACGACCGTACAAACATAATTTGCAAACAAAAATCAACAGAGCACTCGGTCCACTGCACTCTATCGCACAATACATATCCAAACAAATTATACATCAGCCATACAGCACATACATCAGACCTCACTTTGACTCCTGCGATGTTCCGATTGATAAATTACGATCCAAGACGCAACACGATTAGAGACTCTATAAGCCAGAGTAGGGATATTAGTAACCGCCACATTCTTTAGATCATTTACTGACAAAATTCGACTCGACTTAGGGTGAACATCACTATATACCAGACGACGCATACCCAGGCTGACATTTCATAAATTAAGCGACTCAGAACAGAACACACAGTATTATATCGGTACTATCATACTCCAGACGCGTGTTCACGAGATAGGTAGGGAACTTCGTGACGCGAACCATCACACAGTAGCTGAAAACTGCACATCACCCTTTAAAACATATCTTTTTTTCCCAGCTACTGGAGGTCTCTGGAACAGCCTAAGCGAAAACATCCCACATCTCTTTCAAAGGAGTGACTACGCAGCAGTTAGGGGTCTACCAAAATTATACTCTTTTGGATCCAAGAAGGAAACTTCCTCCACACCCGACTTAGGGCTGATACGTCTCATCTAAACTCCCACATATTTCGAATACAAATGCGCATCTCTTGAATGTTCTTGTGGCTGCCAGAACGAAAATGTTCGGCACCTAGTTCTAGGTTGTCCAAATCACATTGGCCTACGAAATGAACTATTCAGCAAAATTTCACCACACCTTTGCCACAATTTTCCAGGATTCCAGCTACTAACCAAACTTCGTCTCCTGCTACGTGGACACGGATTGAGCCATGACGGCGGTTGGGTGGTGGCTTGCCATTTTCATAACTTTTTATTCGAAACCCATAGATGTGATCTAAATTCGCATTGATAACCAGTTGATAATGGCCCGGTGCATCACAAAATTGGGGTCGCGACCCATACTAGACTGAGCGGTGGCTTCACAGATATTCTGTGGCGACGGCGGTTGGGGATAAATGAGAAAATTTTCAATTAAAGATGTGCATTTATGTTTATCATTCACTCCAATGTCATTACACATTTTCAGATAGGTGCCATGGTCTAAGTACCTG
>JAOTOM010001403.1:0-42500 GCA_034440615.1 Ashinkailepas kermadecensis | reverse complement strand
GCAACAAGCGGCGAGCTCACAAGCCAAGGGTACCATGGTAGCTGAGCTGGAGGCTCAGTGGGGTACCTTGCCACCGCTCCGTCCCTGCCCTCCTCGTGTTGTGAGTGCGGCATGCTGTGTTCACCCCGTTGCATTGCCATAGATGTACCCTCCGCTCCGTCCCTGCCCTCCTCGTGTTGTGAGTGCGGCCTGCTGTGTTTACCCCGTTGTACTGCCAGAGGCTTACCCTCGACCCCGTCCCTCCATTTCTCCAGTTGGTCCTATTCCTCAGAGCCTGCTCTCTAGCTAGTCTTGCTCCCCAGAGCCTGCTCTCTAGCAGGCTCTGAGTCGCCCCAGCAGCCGGTCGGAGGCTGTTTACGGCCGGCCGGCCGATGCCCGATTTTCCGTTGTCATGGCGATCGATGGCAGCGGCGGGTCAGCGCTGAGCCAGTGTTTACTCATGGGATGAGTGTTCAATGTGTCGCTCTGACCGGACCATCAGCTATGATGCCATCATCAGAAAAGGAAGCTGTGCGGGCTCGACGAGACAGTGGCGTAGCCAGGATTGGTCCATGGGACGAACATTTGAAAAGGGCCCCCTACCTACTTATGACCCACACTTTTCCGAAACCCTTCGGATTTCGGCCACTGAATTTTCAAATGGTCTCCTATGAAAACACACACACACACACCCATATATATATATATATATATATATATATATATATATATATATATATATATATATATATATATATATGTACATATACATATACATTTACTTATACGTATACATATATATATATGTATTGTAGTGAAGTTGTTCGGAGCTCCAGAACAAATTGTGACTTGAGTGATTGTCTAGAGAAACCTCGTCCTGATCACGGATACTTGGCTCGAAACAATTGCCACGTAAATTCAGTGGCTGCTCCGAGCAGCGTGACAGTCCACCCTCGACGACAGCTCCCCGGAGGCTCCTGAGTGCTGGGGGCCTCCACACATCACTGACCGGCGCCGTTCCACATGGCGCGCCACGCCCAGCGGAGGTCATCGGCAGCCGGCCGGCCGTCGACACATGGACGCTGGCTACCGTACCGGCTGGCTACCGTACCGGCTGGCTACCGTACCGGCTGCTGCGATGTGGCGGGACAGCGGCTGGCAGGTTCGAACACAACAGAGCTATGACTTGGCTTCCAAATTTCATCCTAAATGTACTGCAAGAAACTAACTTCGTTAACACAAAGGCAAAGATGGTTTAAATACCTGGGAAGATAGGCACCCTCGCTGGCGCGGCTAATGCGAAGACTGCAATCAAGGTCCAGCAGTCCGGTAAAGACTAGAAGGGTTTGGCTGCCGACAACAACCAACAAAAGAAAATATACTCCGGAAAATAAAGGGACATTAACACATCTTAAATGAAGACATTAATATGAATGGCTTGGGTAAAATATGATTGCCCATCCGCATGGATACCATTGCTTCTTTCTGTTATCCGCTACGTTCAGACATTGCTTAGTTGGGAGGATATTCATAAGGGTGAGCATTGCTACGCTTTTCAACACCTGCATACTACCTGAAAATGAGGCGTGAATAATATTGGACAGAGGTGTTGATTTCTGAAAATTATTGGGGGAGGGGGTCGGGGCGATATATGGAGAAAATGGACAAACCAAAATTGATTGGGGCAGGACACACTTCATAGGATTCCATGTTAAGAGTTGAAATTATTGGGGGAGCAAATCCAACAATAAAGAGACACTTTCCCCCTCAAAAGCATACAAAGCAACACCCATGCCAGTAGGGAAAACGAGTGCAAGATGTGGAGACAGGAGAAGGACTAGAAACATGCCTCATCAGTTGTTTCATCACACAGCATCCTGCAAATAATTGTTTTTATTTGTACTTAACCGGTGGCACCCAGGTCCGAGGCGAAGCAACTGGCACCTCTGGAGCGGTCGTCATCACAGCTTTCGCTAGGCTGTCTTTTTCGCCATCGCTGGAGCGACCGTAACTGTTGAAGCAGCTGTGGTCAGGCTACTGGGACAGCTGTGGCCACTTGGCGATAGGGCGGCCGCCTCTGTCGGCCGCCCTATCGCTATATCGCTATATGTATGTCTGAGGTGTCGGTGGCGGGGGGGTCGTTAACGACCCCCCTAAGGTTTTCCGCTGACAGTGGAAAAACGGCGCGCGGTAGCGAGCCGTTTGAAATTTGTTGAAGTCAGATCATCTAAGGTCAACGAGTTAGTCAAGGTCAAGTGAGGTCACCTCCAAAAAAGTTCAACCAGTCGTCGCGCTTTAACGGATAAAGATATTTTAATGAAACTTTCAGTGTTTGCTAATCTTTAGGGATGCAACAAAACGCACCAGATGAATTTTTATTTTTTTCCGATTTTGATTACTTATTAGTTTTGCATATTTGCCCATTTCAATCAATCAATCAATCCTTGTATTGGTTGAGTTAAAATGGATGATTCTGGCTAAAGTAAGCATTTTGTATGGGAGCAAGTTGACTTTGAACAACGTTTTTCGGACCGCTCTACCCATTAGAAAGATAAAATTAAAGAGAACTTGAAAACGCAAAATTTTGGAATTTCTAAAAAATAACATTTTGATTTTTGGGTGGACACAAATTTTATGGCCCTGGTCGATTTCGCTTTCTTTTTCTGATTCCAAATAATTTTGTTTTTCAAATCTCCCCTGAAATGAACTCTCCAGAGCCAAAAACATGATGTAGGGGAGAGTGGGGTAAGATGCCCAGGGTTTAGGGAAATTGGCATTGTGACCAAATTAACCCCCAAATCCTGGATCTTTGAATGTCAACACGAAGCCCCATCATTTTGCTATCCACTGGAATGCACTGGATCACTGAGACTTGTCTCGTTTTCTCATTGTTAAGATTTTACCAGAGGCATGCAAAGGGCGTCTTACCCCATGGGGTGGGTAAGATGCCCCATGGGTATGGGTAAGATGCCCCTGCCCTGGGCATCTTTCCCCATTGCCATAAAATGCAAACTTTATCGTTCATGATTTCGTAGGCACTTCAACCGGCAGACGCATTCCTTCCCCTCACTGAAAAAATCAACCAAACGTTCATGTTTTATTCTGAGTTTGCGAAAAAGAAACGCTTTGGTACCAAATCACCAGCCACCCGTGAATTCTTCTTAAGGTAGAATTCCACCAGGCTGGTGCCAACACATCACCATAGGGCATAGCATGCTTTCACAAGTTTCAATTCAACTTAAAACATACGCTGACAGCACAGATCAAATGTATTAGCGGCACAGGTCACAAGTGTAGCCACCATCGCCGTTAGCTTGTACGTCGGTACAGAGCACACAGGCCCAGCCTTGGCAGGCTGCGCACTGAATCCACTCTTCACACGACATGATAAATCTCATGCCACAGATAATGCACCTGGTGTCATCTGGTTCTTGCGGCGTTGCAGATTTGCCAGCTTGTTGTTTTTTCTTTTGCGATCCTGGCTTTGTCTATCGTGTCCCCTTCTTTTTCGCTGCCTCTACTTTTTCTTTTCCCTTCTTCATTTTTCTTTCTTCAAGCATTTTCTTGTTGGGAGACGACGTGATTACTGTGGCTTGTTCAGCCCGACGAGATCTCTTTCTCTTTTCCGCTCGCGGAGTGGTGCATAACATATCTAGAATGCTGGTTGGTGACTGCTGCGCGCTCTTCTCGAGACCGGCAGCTGTGGCGCTCGAGCCCGCAGGCTCCGGCGCCGGTTCCTGAGACGGCTGCACTACGTTCTCATCGAGACCGGCAGCTGTGGCGCTCGAGCCCGCAGACTCCGGCGCCGGTTCCTGAGACGGCTGCACTACGTTCTCATCAAGACCGGCAGCTGTGGCGCTCGAGCCCGCAGACTCCGGTGCCGGTTCCTGAGACGACTGCAGCACGCTCTCGTCGAGACCGGCAGCTGTGGCGCTCGAGCCCGCAGACTCCGGCGCCGGTTCCTGAGACGACTGCAGCACGCTCTCGTCGAGACCGGCAGCTGTGGCGCTCGAGCCCGCAGTCTCCGGCGCCGGTTCTTGAGACGGCTGTAGCGCGCTCCCGTCGAGACCGGCGGGGGAACCGGGAGCCTCCTCCTCAGTCATCTGTGCGGGTGCAAAATCATCCTCGGTGAAAACCATGTCACAGGGCCATATTCCTGAGGCTTTAAATCCATTGATCGCCCGCTCCATGGTAGCAGATCTCGAGTAGGCAGTGCTGAAGATCTGAGCCAGCTCGTACTCGGTCACGCGCCTACCTGGATGGGCACGCATCCAGGTGTCCGCCGCGTTGTTGTACGCGCTCTTGAGGGACTTGAATACCGCCACATCTAGCGGCTGAAAATAGTAGAATGTAAATGAATGTAAGGCTGAAAATAGTAGAATGCGGCGGCAGTGTGATGATTGTCACGCCGTTTTCCCGAGCCATGTCGACGGCCTTGAGCGACTTATGGCTGTGATGGCTATCGAGGATGATCACGTGTTTGTCCTGCATTGAGGGCTTCACCACCGCCAGGAAATGGTGGAACCACGTGAGGAAAACCTCCTGATCGGTCCATCCAGACTTAGTGCACGTTCCCACCGAGCCTGGCGGCGCACCGTTCATCAGGCTTTGAACCATCTTCATCCTGCCGAAGACGAAGACTGGAGGTAAGTACAATCCAGCCGCGTTGACTGCGCACAGAACAGCGACAGTCTTGCCGCGCTCTCCGCTTGTGATTTTCCAGACTCTTTTAACGCCTTTGGAAGCAACGATCTTCCCTGGAGTTTGTACGTTGGTCACCCAAATTTCATCCATATTCCATACTTTCATGGGCCCGTAGTCGCCTCCGTCGAGAACTGATTCGTATGCGTCGAAGAACTTCTTGACCTGAGGTCGGTTGAATCCGACGGCTCGGGATAGGCTTGTGGCTTCTGGGCTCCTGATTGACAGGCTTGGGTGGCGACGCAAAAATCCGTAAAGCCAGTCTTTCCCAGCCATCCTGTGCTCTTTGTCGAACCGCACTTTCATGTCCATCTTCTCTGCGAACTCGTAGGCTAGACGCAGTACGTCCAGTGCTGTGAGCCCAAAAGAAGTTTCTCCATTTATTTGATCTTTTGTACGAGTTGTTCCTCCATTTCCTTTGGAATGTCTGTAGATCTTCCCAGACTTCCCGGGACAAGCACCTTCTTGTCTCGGTGGCGACGCAGTGTTTTTCTGGATATCTTGTACATTTTGGAGACCTTATGCAGGGAAGATCCACTACGTATGGCTTGAAGTGCTTGCTTGAGACTCTCTTGGCCATAGGAGCCTCGGTCCGAGGTCCTGGTTCTGGTTCGTGCCATGTTACGTGACACTGAAAATGATATCGGAATTATAAAATTGTTGGTGGAAATTGATACAAACTGATTAGGGTTGTGGCAAGGTATTATCTGATGGTGCTTGCCAAGGACGCATGAACCGGGGGTGGTGAGGGAAACAGGAAGGGCAAAGCCTCCCCCCCCCAACCAACTTTAGTGATTTTTAACATTGACCCTATGGCGTTGACTGGAAATATTCTGCCAAAAATAGTTGTTTGGCCCCCAACTTTGAAACAGTTCCCGCGCCGCTGGTGTTTGCTGCACATATTGGAACAAACTGGAAATACTTTGGCAAGCCTTGAAATAATGTGCAAGGGTGATGCTCTTCGCTAGGTACAAATATTTTCACACGGTCTGGCGAAATTTGGTGCATATAAATTTGTATTATAGTATTCGGGTAAAGTCAGTATTATTATCTTGATTAATCGACTGGGTAGATCTGTTATTATCTGGGTATTATCTGTTATAGATATGGGTAGATCGATTAATACAGACACTTTCACATTTAGGTTAGTATGTCATCTACGAATGACCAAGGTCGTAACAAGCAGGGAGGGGATGGCATTCAAGCCCCCAATTTGGAAAGGCCTGACACCAAAAATGTATAGATGTTACCCGACACGAAAAATGTACGTGGTAAATTTGAGACCGCAGCTTCCCAATCCCTTGTGGGTTACCCCCCCCTTCACGAACACTTTCAATAGTTCCTACGTCCCCGAGGGTGACAAAAGAAATAGATAAAAACATATTCGAGGTATGGAAGCTAATTAGCTACATATTAAAACATGAATGTGTCATTCGTAAACTACCGGCGGGAAAGACGCCCCATCTATGGGGTAAGATGCCCCCGGGGGCGTCTTTCCCCATCAATGTGTGGGGCGTCTTACCCACCAATGCCGAAATTTGGTCGCACGTAGCGTGCAGAAATAGGGCGATCGTGGCGCACTGGAGAATAACACCCTAAAGAAGCAAAATATATCATGTTCCGCGATGGAAAGTCCTACAGCACGCAAGTATATTATTTGGACAGATATTTGCAACTATTTTGTTAAACTTTCATGATCGAAAACGTCAAAAAACAGAGAAACACTCAGCGCTCGTCACGCACTTGCAGCAACGGACCAACTTTTTGCGCAATAAACAACCGTGGCTTCTGCTTCCAATCAAGAACTTCAGATATGTTCTCTAGTTCTTTGATCAGCCTATAGAGGTGATGGGGCGTCTTACCCGAGGGGGCATCTTACCCCACTCTCCCCTAAGTCCTGGAAACCTAGGCTCCCTAGTGACGTTATTTTTTAGGGGGAATTTTCTTGGGGGTGGTGTCTGGACCTACTCGTCGAGAGCTTTCCGGCGACACCCGATTCATTTTCGTGTCGCCCATAGTTTGGAAGATAGAGGGGGGGGGGTTATCCCCTCCCCCGAGACGGGGTGTGAGGATCTGACCGGAGAGACTATGGGACTATGAGACCGGAGTTAAGGGTATCTTATCTCTGAGGCTGGCCCTCAGTATTCCTCACACTCATCGCCAGTTCTCAAGGACTATCTTAACTCTCAGGGGGCCCAGATCCCTCAGGTGTCCATCCCAAAGCTGAGGAACATTCCAGTCTAGTCCTATCTGGCTCTCAGGGGATTTACCTATTCATCTGTCAGGAGCCCTCTCTCTCTTGCATGGGCTATTCCAAGTCCTTGGCAAACCTGTGTAGCTTTCAAGTGGATCCTGCAGCTCCGAGACAGGCTCCATAATTGTTTGCAAAATTCGTCAGCTCTCGGAACTCTCCTTAGCTCTTATATGGCTCTGTGCATTCCTCAGTGTTCCTAAGAAGCCTCAGGAGCATCACAGCCCGGTCCGCTCTAGCTCTAGGGGCCAACCCAACTTCTCGACAGCCGTTCGGGCTATCAAGGACAGTCTATCTCTGAAACTGTCTCTCCGCATTCTTCACAACCACCGCTAGCCCTCAGGATCTCAGGATCTCCTGTTCTTCTCATAGCGACCTCTTCCAATCCTCTTGGACATCCCAATCCAGTCCTCTCCAGCGCTCAGTGACCATTTCCAGTCGTCGGGACCCTCTCTCGGGACCCTCTCCAGGCTCAGTGACCCTCTCCAGCCATTAGGGGCTGGAGAGGGTCACCCAGTCCTCGACAATCTTTCTAGCTTCAAGGACATTCTAGTTCTGACGCGAACCCTCAGAATTGCTCAAAACCATCGTTTGCCTTATGTACTCTCCTTAGCTCTCAGCGGGCTCTGTTAGCCCTCAAGCGGCCTACCTCTGAAGCTGCTCGGGGCTCTTTCCATTTTGTTCGACAGCTCTTGTGGTTTAAAGAACATTCAATCTCTGAGGCTGACCCTCAATACTCCTAACAGCAATCGCCATTCAACAGGATTTTTTATTCAATATCTCAGGGACCTTGTCCGTCAATTAGGGGCCGCTGTCAACTTCAGGAGAATCCCAGTCAAGACCTCTCTGACTCTCAGAGGTCCTCTTCATCTCCAAGGGACTTCTTATGCTTTTAAGAGCCCTTGCAGTCCTCAATAGCCCTGTCTATCTCTCATCTCGGGGGATTTCTGATCTGATCCCTCACTATCCATTTTCAGCTCTTTCCTCATACTTTCACCTCTCCGGATGTGCTCTCTTGGGCCCATCCGTCGGCCAAAGGGCCCTTTTTAGCTTCCCGAGGTTTCCTTCGGCAACTGGGGCTCTCTGTCGTCTCAGGGGACCTCTTTGCCGACTCAGAACCTTTTCCTGCAAGCTGTAAGGCCCTTTTCAAACGCTCGGGCTCTCTCCATTAGGTGAAGGGCCCTTTCTTCGGCTCTGGCCTTGCCGTCAGCCCAGGATCCTTTCCGTCAGCCCGGTGCTTCTTTCGTCAGTCCAGGGGCCCTTCACGTCGACTCAGGGGGCTCGCAAGGGCCCCTGGATCCTCGATAGTTGGATGCCCCCAAAGCGGTCGCCTGGAGGGCTCCCTCCGATCCTCCAAGGAGGGTGTGGGGGGGGGGGGGCGGATTCCCCCTTAGCCCCCCTTGACTACACCACTGCGACGCGGTCATATCAGTGGAATCGACAGTAGAGTTTCACCGATTGCATTATTATTTCAAGAGATATTCTGTGATGTATCCATGGCGGGTATGAGATGATATCATTCAGTAAATTGTGCTGTTGAATGATGATAATTTTGCGAACTCAATTTGTTACAACATCAAGGCGTATTAATTTGCTTCATTGTGCGATTTCCCGGAGTTAAACGTATGCTGTGCTGCGTTCGGGAATTTCAGAAGTGGTGACGTTGGTAGTAATGTAGCACACCACTACCACACCATGGTAGTGGTGGGTAATATGCATGGTGACGGTGGTGGTGTTAGTGGTGGGTAATATACATGGTGACGGTGGCGGTGTTAGTGGTGGGTAATATGCATGGTGACGGTGGTGGTGTTAGTGGTGGGTAATATGTATGGTGACGGTGGTGGTGTTAGTGGTGGGTAATATGTATGGTGACGGTGGCGGTGTTAGTGGTGGGTAATATGCATGGTGACGGTGGTGGTGTTAGTGGTGGGTAATATGCATGGTGACGGTGGTGGTGTTAGTGGTGGGTAATATGCATGGTGACGGTGGTGGTGTTAGTGGTGGGTAATATGTATGGTGACGGTGGTGGTGTTAGTGGTGGGTAATATGCATGGTGACGGTGGTGGTGTTAGTGGTGGGTAATATGCATGGTGACGGTGGTGGTGTTAGTGGTGGGTAATATGCATGGTGACGGTGGTGGTGTTAGTGGTGGGTAATATGTATGGTGACAGCAGTGGTAGCAGTGGTGGGTAATATGCATGGTGACGGTGGTGGTGGTAGTGGTGGGTAATTCGCATGCTGGAATGGGGCGGGGACGTATGGCGAGTGGTTGTTCGATGTTGGCCGATGTCCAATGGTGGTTGGAAGCTCAGCGGACGTCACGGTTATTGGAAGCCAATGGTGTCACCGTGTTTTCTCCATGCATAGTGCATTAGCACAGATCATGACGTCAGCAGGCGTCAATGGCGCAGCCAGCATCATGCTGAGGGGAGGGCATCGATTTTTGAAGGACCCGCAGCTGGATGAAGGCCCCTGAAATGTAGCCCCATATTTCGGGACAGCGCGATGCTTGCAACACACGAGACATTGCGAACTTTCCGACTTGCGAGGGCTAACACAATAGGAACGCTGATTGAGAGGTGAGGTGGGGAAGTGTGAGGAAGAAGGGCCTCACCTCCGGAGGGGCCCCCGCGGCTTGTGGATCCCCAACCCTGGAAGGGGGCCCAGCCAACGTCCTACGGGTTAGTCGGCGACTCGACTTCTAGGTCACAGACTTCTAGGTCCCTTTCATGTGTCGGAACCCCTCTGGCAGGCTCTCTTCTGAAGCTAAGAACCAAGCAACTCCGGAGGGGGCCAACCCGCCGCAAGGGGCTCCGATCCTAGAAGGTGCTCCGACAACCGACCTTCGGAAGATATCGGAAGGTATCGGAAGGTATCGGACCTTCTGGAGGTATCCCGGCGTCGAACGAGTCCCTGTCCGATCGAGGATCCCCGGATTACATATTGGAAAGGATACTTGATTGATACTAACGATACGTCGAAAGGAATCCCAGCTGCCTGGTCGAAAGGAATCCCAGCTCCGGTCGCCTCCGGTCACGGGCGAACCCCCCACAGGTGTTCGAAAGAAGAACAGTAGGTTTGTGCCAAGGGAGACCTTCGGGCCCTTTTGGTGTCGAGGGAGGAACACCAACTCCCTGTGCGTCTCCATTTTCTGCGTCTTTGGCAGATGTGACTGTGTTTTTGTGACTTGACAGGCGTTAATCATTGTCGGAAACCTCTTGCAGCGAACTTCGAACGGGTTCAAGATAACCTCCCACTTACGTTGGTGAGCGCGTTCGAGCGGGCGCGAGGTATGCCGGGCCGTCCGGGGCCGTCCAACATGGCGGCCTGGTGCGCCTTCTCCGCCTCCACGGTCGCCACACTCGGCACGCTCTTGAAGCCGCTGAAGCCGTCCGCACCCACCGGCTGGGAGAGGCTCAACAGGTTGGCAGTCGCCGGTGTCGGCACGCGCACGTCGGCGAAGCCGCGCAGACTTATCTCCGTCTGTTGGCAGCGTGGCACGGGACCAGGTCAGCGGGGTCAGGTCAGCCAGGACAGGTCAGTTGTCGGGTCAGTGGTCAGCTGGCCGGTCTGGTCAGCGATCCGATGACTCCGATGAAGTGTTTTCGACAAATATAATCATTCGCGTACGTTCAAATTATTCCGACGGAAAAAAACGCTACGTCTCATTTCGTTTTGGAGGCGATTCAGATTGACCTGTCGTAAAGGGTCAATCTGCATTTCGTAATCTGAAATATATATTTCAGCTCTACTTCAGTTGGTTTATCGGTTGTTACCGGAAAACCGAAGAAGGGGTGGGTGGCGTTAAAACACCCTCCCCGGCAGAAGCGATATATATATATATATATATATATATATATATATATATATATATATATATATATATATATATATATATATTGTGTGTGTGTGTGTGGTGTGTGTGTGTGTGTGTGTGTGTGTGTGTGTGTGTGTATGTTGTGTGTGTGTGTATGTATATTTGTCCCCTTTTATTCGTTATATATATATATATATATATATATATATATATATATATATATATATATATATATATATATATATATATACTATTCTTGGTATATATATATATATTATTTCTTATTCTTGGTAACCGACTAAGCTTAAGCATAGACAGTCACAGTGTATACAGGGCTGGAGATCTCTCAAGAAGCCAGTGGTCCAAGTCCTGATTTTCAAGACATTTTTCCAGGTGGAATAAGGAAAATGACAAATTGGCATAAGCAGGCTACCAAACCAGGGGTTTAGACCCCCTCCCCTCCCCGACCCACCTGGAATATCTAGCCATGAGTATGCAGGTGATAAGAGTATGATCAGATTGCATGACGTGTGTCGCACATAACGTACAGAAACATTTTGGGAATCTACCAATTTGGACATTGCATGGCTCATGAAATTTTTCATCATAGTTCCTATAATTATTAATCTCATCATTAGTACTCACATTGTTGAAAAGTCCAAGATATTCGCTCCAATTAACTACACCCAAAGTGCACGAATGTACGTAGCTTAACAAGCACCTACCTTGCGAAACAATGCAAGGGTACTGCATGAGTCACAGCCGGATGTTACAGGAACATGAGTCACAGCCGGATGTTATAGGAACATAAGACGCAGCCGGATGTTACAGCTCATGGGTACATTGGTGAAGTGAACACATGTAGAGAGTGGCGTGTGAGGGAACACGAGACTATTATTGATCTCGATACCTGATCACACTCGTGCTTTCTTCGGAGCAGAGCTTTTGCTCCTGTCTCGCCAGCGATGCACACGCCCCAGGACACTGGCACATCCGGTCCAATGCGCTCGAGTTTTGCACTGCGGATCCAATCGTCTGGAGGTCGACGCGATATCCGCGAATAGGGATGCCAGTATGCAGCTCTCAAGTTCATGAACATCTACCTGCTCTGACCGCGTTCTACCTTAGCTGAAAGCTGCTACCCGCCAAGCGTTCACCGCGGCAGCCGCGTTATCAGCGGAAGGACACTACGCCATCGCTACTCCGGAGTGACTTTTGAACTCAGCATTCCCCAATAACCAAAATTTGTCCGACACCTGAATGATGAGCATTGGATGATGAATCGTGGGATACAATGATGGGATGGGATATACCTACAACCACCCTATCCTAAGTGTGCCATGGGACGACATATAGCTGGATGAAGGGCGCAGGACAATGAGTTGTTTGGTGCCAGCAGCAATTATTTGAATACTTACTGCAAAGTCCAATGAATATCTGACTCCTGCGTAGCACATACTCAAATGCAACACTATCCCGAGCCTTGAAATACGCTCGCAGAAGCGCCACCACTGAAATTTCATTGTACTCCACTTATTTAGATGAACGTCGACAGGCATGCCCACTAATATATAAAGTCACGTCATGTACACATGTACATAAACATCTACACAAAACATAAAGGGAACCAATAAGGAAGCAGACACGTATGAGATGTACAAGTGCGCAGTTAGTGCACTCGTACTTGGCACATAGTATTATAGAATAAGAATTCCAATGCAGTCATAAGCTTAAGAACAGTCTGTCGGAAGACAAAGGCGAAAATGAAGGATTTGTAGTATAAATTAGACCTGCGGCACAAACACTTAGCACAGCTAGCCTATAGTACAAAGGTCTGTACTACACATGTCGCAGAACAAATCACAACAGTGGTGTTTTCTCAAGAGGTATCAATACCACAGGGATCAGAAGCAATCAGCTAGCAGGAGGGAGAGTACACTGAAGTAAGCAGGACAGACGTACATTGGGTAGCACGTGCACATATGATGCTGAACCAAATGTAAGGGACAGATGAGACACTCATCATGCATCAGTACCCTCCCACATCCATTTAAATTACTTGCCCGGGCAAGGGCAACCAGGAAACACGAGGAACCGTAAGTGCTCATCTTCTTCACAATCGATTTTGCTCCACACAATAAGCAATACCGACAGTAAAATATCATCCACCGTTGATCAAGACAGCTACTGAACTTCTGGCATTTGCAACGGATTACCATCGGTGGCACGGCCTCCCAGGCAGCTCAGGTGCGGTGCTATGACCGCACGAGCGCTCCCTGTGTGTCGGCCGCACCGCCCACTCACCGGGTAGAGAGCCACGCCGACACCCAGCAGGTAGAGAGCCGCACCGCCCACTCACCGGGTAGAGAGCCGCACCGCCCACTCACAAGGTAGAGAGCCGCACCGCCCACTCACCGGGTAGAGAGCAGCACCGCCCACTCACAAGGTAGAGAGCCGCACCGCCCACTCACAAGGTAGAGAGCCGCACCGCCCACTCACCGGGTAGAGAGCCGCACCGCCCACTCACAAGGTAGAGAGCCGCACCGCCCACTCACCAGGTAGAGAGCCGCACCGTCCACTCACCAGGTAGAGAGCCACGCCGACACCCAGCAGGTAGAGAGCCGCACCGTCCACTCACCAGGTAGAGAGCCGCACCGTCCACTCACCAGGTAGAGAGCCACACCGACACCCAGCAGGTAGAGAGCCGCACCGTCCACTCACCAGGTAGACAGCCACACCGACACCCAGCAGGTAGAGAACCACACCGTCCACTAACCAGGTAGAGAGCCGCACCGTCCACTCACCAGGTAGAGAGCCACGCCGACACCCAGCAGGTAGAGAGCCGCACCGTCCACTCACCAGGTAGAGAGCCACGCCGACACCCAGCAGGTAGAGAGCCGCACCGCCCACTCACCAGGTAGAGAACCACACCGACACCCAGCAGGTATACAGCCGCACCGCCAACTCACCAGATAAAGAGCCGCACCGCCCACTAACCAGGTAGACAGCCGCACCGTCCACTCACAAGGTAGAGAGCCGCACCGCCCACTCACCAGGTAGAGAGCCACACCGCCCACTCACCAGGTAGAGAGCCACGCCGACACCCAGCAGGTAGAGAGCCGCACCGTCCACTCACCAGGTAGAGAGCCACGCCGACACCCAGCAGGTAGAGAGCCGCACCGCCCACTCGCCAGGTAGAGAGCCACGCCGACACCCAGCAGGTAGAGAGCCGCACCGTCCACTCACCAGGTAGAGAGCCGCGCCGCCCACTCACAAGGTAGAGAGCCGCACCGCCCACTCACAAGGTAGACAGCCGCACCGTCCACCCAGCAGGTAGAGAGCCGCACCGTCCACTCACCAGATAAAGAGCCGCACCGTCCACTAACCAGGTAGACAGCCACGCCGACACCCAGCAGGTAGAGAGCCGCACCGTCCACTAACCAGGTAGACAGCCGCACCGCCCACTCACCAGGTAGAGAACCACACCGACACCCAGCAGGTAGAGAGCCGCTCCGCCCACTCACCAGATAAAGAGCCGCACCGTCCACTAACCAGGTAGAGAACCACACCGTCCACTAACCAGGTAGAGAACCACACCGACACCCAGCAGGTAGAGAGCCGCCCGCCCACTCACCAGATAAAGAGCCGCACCGTCCACTAACCAGGTAGACAGCCACGCCGACACCCAGCAGGTAGAGAGCCGCACCGCCCACTCACCAGGTAGAGAGCCGCACCGTCCACTCACCAGGTAGAGAGCCGCACCGTCCACTCACCAGGTAGAGAGCCACGCCGTCCACTAACCAGGTAGAGAGCCGCACCGTCCACTCACCAGGTAGAGAGCCACGCCGACACCCAGCAGGTAGAGAGCCGCACCGTCCACTCACCAGGTAGAGAGCCGCGCCGCCCACTCACAAGGTAGAGAGCCGCACCGCCCACTCACAAGGTAGACAGCCGCACCGTCCACCCAGCAGGTAGAGAACCACACCGACACCCAGCAGGTAGACAGCCGCACCGTCCACTCACCAGATAAAGAGCCGCACCGTCCACTAACCAGGTAGACAGCCACGCCGACACCCAGCAGGTAGAGAGCCGCACCGTCCACTAACCAGGTAGACAGCCGCACCGCCCACTCACCAGGTAGAGAACCACACCGACACCCAGCAGGTAGAGAGCCGCTCCGCCCACTCACCAGATAAAGAGCCGCACCGTCCACTAACCAGGTAGACAGCCACGCCGACACCCAGCAGGTAGAGAGCCGCACCGTCCACTCACCAGGCAGAGAGCCGCACCGTCCACTCACCAGGTAGAGAGCCGCACCGTCCACTCACCAGGCAGAGAGCCGCACCGCCCACTCACAAGGTAGACAGCCGCACCGTCCACTCACCAGGTAGAGAGCCACGCCGACACCCAGCAGGTAGAGAGCCGCACCATCCACTCACCAGGTAGAGAGCCGCACCGTCCACTAACCAGGTAGAGAGCCACGCCGACACCCAGCAGGTAGAGAGCCGCACCATCCACTCACCAGGTAGAGAGCCGCACCGCCCACTCACAAGGTAGACAGCCGCACCGTCCACTCACCAGGTAGAGAGCCGCACCGCCTACTCACCAGGTAGAGAGCCACGCCGACACCCAGCAGGTATCCGGCCACCGCGTCCGCCCAGCGGCAGTTGAACGCGTGCAGGCTGCCGACGCCGGGCACCACGCCGCCCAGCGCGCACAGCGCCACCAGACTGGGCCGCACCGTCTTCAGCCGGCGGAACGCCGCCATCTTGTGCAGGTAGGCGGCGAGGAACGCGCCGCAGAAGGCGGCCAGCGCGGCGTGCTCGGACGGCCAGCTGCGCAGCGCGGCGTCGACGCGGTGCGCGGCCGCCAGACAGATGGCCGCCGACGGCGTAAAGGTGGCGTTGGCGGCGACCGCGCCGGTGTAGATGTCGCCACCGCACGCGTCGGTCAGCGCGCTGGCGTTGGGCTGGCAGGCCTGCAGGAAGTGCGGCCGCGGCACCGCCAGCAGGTACTTGAGCGTGAACGTGAGCACGTCGGTCGCGAGCATGCCGAACAGCAGGGTGCCTGTCGACGGAACGAGCGAGCGAAACAGGCTGTCATCGGCAGGGATTGTCGCGTGCAGCGTGAAACACATCGAAAGACATCTCAACACGACCCGAGCGCTGTGTGCACGTGTAATGCCTATGCGAATTCGCCATACGCAGACGATTTGTTCACCCTGCGTTATGGCACGACGCGCTCATGAAGGTCAATTGCCGGTATTTGGGCGTACCTTTCTCCATGGGGAATTGAGTGAAAACTATTGCGCGAACCTTTCTCTTGTTAGCTGGATGAGAACTTCACTTAGTGTCCACTCAGCTTCATATACCTACATTTAAATATTGCCTATCCCGTGGGAATGATTCTGTGGTATACGCATTAGCACATAATCCGGCGGTCACTGGGGTATTTGCACTCACACGATTTGCTTGGGGGAGGGGGTCATTTTTGCTCCCCCTTGAATCTTCGTAGCCAATGAACCGAACCGATTCAATAACCGATTCAAACGGTATTCGATAGCCTAATGATTTCAATGGCGATATTTTTTGTTTGTTTAAATTTACCTGGGGGTCACTGGTAATATCACAGGTAATGTCACGTAAAATATTTGTCCGTTTTCGAGGGTGCGTATCATATATTCCAAAGTTCATAACTTCCAACGTTTATTATTTATAAATTGGAAGTGAAATTCCAAAACATCCCAGATAGGCGTTCATATTTTCCAAAGTTCATCATTTCCAAGTTAGAAGTTGCCTTCCAAATTGGAAATTAGCTTCTAACTTGGAAATTAAGTTCCCAAACATGGAAGTTGACGTCCAAATTGGAAGTTAACATAACGTTAGGCGTCATGAGCGGACACTATATCAGTGACGCCGCTCTGGTGGCGGATGTGTGAAAGAACACCACTAGAGTGGACTTGCTATGATTAATGCTAATCTAGTAGGCGGATTGAAGAACAACACTAAAAAAACTCTTTTTTTTTTTTTTTTTTTTTTTTTTTTATATTTTTTTTTTTTTTTTTTTTTACCCTCAAATTAAGTAGAAAGTGGCCCCCAACATCTTGTAATAAACGTCAACATCCTGTAATCGCACAATCCTCAACTAAAATTTTTTTTTTTTTTTTTTTTTTTTTTTTTTTTTTTTTTTTTTTTTTTTTTTTTTATTTTTTTATTTTTTTTTTTTTAATTTTTATATTTTTTTAATAAGTAATTAAATTTCAATGATCTCAAATAAACCGACATAAAACCAGTTGCCTTCTGATGCCATACTCGACTACTTTTATAGATATCTAACCCTGTCATCTAACCCTGTCCGAAGTCATTTTTCATTAAATTACAGTATTTGTGTCTCGAATTACCACTTTGTATTCCTTTAAATAATATGTCAGATGTTCTACATTAGCGAATTAATTTCAAATCGTCTCAAATAAACCGACATAAAGTCAGCTGCGTTCTGATGCCATGCTCGACTACATTCATAGATATCTAACCCTGCCATTTTTGCACTCAATTCCAGTATTTGTGTTTCGAATTATCACATTGAATTCCTGTATATTGTATATCAGATGTTCTACATTAGCGAATTAATTTCCAATGGTCTCAAATAAACCGACATAAAATCAGCTACCTTATGATGCCATAATCGACTACTTTTATAGATATCTAACACTGTCATTTTTCACGTTTTGACATGAAGCTTTCAGGCATTACTGAGGTTCTGGCATGCCTCGATGCACGTCAAGCGCCGACAGTTGCTGCTCAGAGGATCCGAAGGGCCGTCGAACGGCGACATGACATAAACAAAGTTCCAGCCTTGATCAATGGCAAGCAACATCGACTCTACCACGCTAAAATTGTGTAGGATAAATTTACGGTTGTAGATGCATTCTTTCCATTCAACGCCCACAGGCGTAATGTTCTTAAACAATATGAAGGAAACCTGTCGGCCTCAATTCCAATGGTGGCGGAAATCATGCCAGGCATATCGCCTATCTTTTCAAATATGAAAATCTGCCTGTAACTTTGGCATTGGGGCCCATTAACGTTCAGGGAATGGTTCCTCGCCCCGCCATACCATGAATGGCGTGGCGGTCAGCGACGGGCAGCGGTGCCGCGGGCGCCGCCGCCGGCTATGGTGGATGAACATCAATAAAATAGTTCCAGAAGACAATACACAAAGTAACAATATGCGCAATATATCACTGGCAATGAAATTGACGTCTGAAGGCAAGCTAACTTTAATGTATGCACTTCGCAACATATTTTACGGAGACAAAATCTCTTAAAGTGTAACTATGTTCTTCGCGCACACACTAGTGAGCATCCGGGCGCGCTTGTCGCGGGCGCATATTTCAGAGTTCCTGAATGGCATCAGGAACCTGGCAGTTTTCTTTCTTTACTGGATATCCCCGATGTCCGCATTAACATTGCGTCTGACGCCTAACGAACAAATTAGATGTGAACTTCCAAAGTACCCGGATAGGAACCTAACCTAACATAACCCAACCTAGCCTAGCCTAACCCAACCTAACCTAACCTAGCGTAACTTAACATAACCTTCAAACGTTTGTAAGTTAACTTACATTTTTTGGGAAGTTGACTTCCAAATTGGAAGCTAACTTCCAATTTGGAAGCTAACTTCCACGTTTCGAAGATTGACTTCCAATTTGGAAGCTAACTTCCACGTTTTGGAGATTAACTTCCAATTTGAAGGGTAGCTTCCAAATTGGAACTTAAGAACTTTGGAAGATATCAACGCCTACTATCCGAGCTGTTTTGGAAGTTCACTTCCTATTTTTCGAAGGTAACTTCCAATTTGGAAATTATGAACATTGGAAGTTATGAACTTTGGAAGATATGAACGCCCTCCGTTTTCGGGGGATCATATTTTTAACCCAAACCAGGGCATTAGGATAACATAAAATCTCAGCTGTGGTTGAATACATAGCGTGTGCCTAGAATTCCCATACCCCAAACACTATCTGGCCTCCGGTCAAGTAAGCACTGTTTGGTGGGTTTTGGGATGGTGTTAAGTACTGCGCTTATGTCCGTATTTGGACAACTACATGCGCGGTTACCAGGCAGCAGCTTGCCGGACTGGTGTTGAAAGTGCAACATGAAATACACACACCTCATTTGAAATATTCATCACCCTTGCAATCTGGCAGGGAACGTGAGGATCGAAGCACCATCACCTGGATTAAGAGTTCATCCGCGTAGGGTTATGGCCGAGTCGACAGAGAAAGTGAAAGGCGACCTTTCGGACGCCCCAAGCACCCATCGTCACTATGGCGGTGTTCCGCGCGAGTCTAGCTAGCCTTGTTTATTGACGAAATAGCCACGATTGAGGTGTCACCCACTGGCCGTGATGGCGCCTGGTGAGGGGTGTGCGTGGGATGGTGTCAGTGACACCATGTGACACCGTGTCACACGCTAGCTGTGATGGTGCTTGGTGTGGGGTGTGCGTGGGATGGTATCACACACTGGCTGTGATGGCGCTTGGTATGGGGTGTGTGTGTTATGGTGTCACACACTAGCTGTGGTGGTGCTTGGTGTGGGGTGTGTGTGGTATGGTGTCACACACTGGCTGTGATGGTGCTTGGTGAGGGGTGTGCGTGAGATGGAGTCACACACTAGCTGTGATGGTGCTTGGTGAGGGGTGTGCGTGGGATGGTATCACACACTGGCTGTGATGGCGCTTGGTATGGGGTGTGTGTGTTATGGTGTCGCACACTAGCTGTGGTCGTGCTGGTGTGGGGTGTGTGTGGTATGGTGTCACACATGGCTGTGATGGTGCTTGGTGTGGGGTGTGCGTGGATGGTATCACACACGGCTGTGATGGCGCTGGTATGGGGTGTGTGTGTTATGGTGTCACACACTAGCTGTGGTGGTGCTTGGTGTGGGGTGTGCGTGGGATGGTATCACACACTGGCTGTGATGGCGCTTGGTATGGGGTGTGTGTGTTATGGTGTCACACACTAGCTGTGGTGGTGCTTGGTGTGGGGTGTGTGGTATGGTGTCACACACTGGCTGTGGTGGTGCTGGTGTGGGGTGTGTGTGTGTTATGGTGTCACACACTAGCTGTGGTGGTGCTGGTGTGGGGTGTGCGTGGGATGGTATCACACACTAGCTGTGGTGGTGCGGTGTGGGGTGTGTGGTATGGTGTCACACACTGGCTGTGATGGTGCTTGGTGTGGGGTGTGCGTGGGATGGTATCACACACTGGCTGTGATGGCGCTTGGTGTGGGGTGTGTGCGTTATGGTGTCGCACACTAGCTGTGGTGGTGCTTGGTGTGGGGTGTGTGTGGTATGGTGTCACACACTGGCTGTGATGGCGCTGGTGTGGGGTGTGTGTGGTATGGTGCACACACTAGCTGTGGTGGTGCTGGTGTGGGGTGTGTGTGGTATGGTGTCACACATGGCTGTGATGGTGCTTGGTGAGGGTGTGCGTGAGATGGAGTCACACATAGCTGTGATGGTGCTTGGTGTGGGGTGTGCGTGGGATGGTATCACACACTGGCTGTGATGGCGCTGGTATGGGGTGTGTGTGTTATGGTGTCACACACTAGCTGTGGTGGTGCTTGGTGTGGGGTGTGTGTGGTATGGTGTCACACACTGGCTGTGATGGCGCTGGTGTGGGGTGTGTGTGGTATGGTGTCACACACTGGCTGTATGGTGCTTGGTATGGGGTGTGTGTGTTATGGTGTCACACAATAGTGTGGTGGTGCTGGTGTGGGGGTGTGTGGTATGGTGTCACACACTGGCTGTGATGGTGCTTGGTGAGGGGTGTGCATGAGATGGAGTCACACATAGCTTGATGGTGCTTGGTGTGGGGTGTGCGTGGGATGGTATCACACACTGGCTGTGATGGCGCTGGTATGGGGTGTGTGTGTTATGGTGTCACACACTAGCTGTGGTGGTGCTTGGTGTGGGGTGTGCGTGGGATGGTATCACACACTGGCTGTGATGGCGCTTGGTGTGGGGTTGTGCGTTATGGTGTCGCACATAGCTGTGGTGGCGCTGGGGGGGGTGTGTGTGTTATGGTGTCACACATAGCTGTGGTGGTGCTGGTGTGGGGTGTGCGTGGGATGGTATCACACACTGGCTGTGATGGCGCTTGGTATGGGATGTGTGTGTTATGGTGTCACACACTAGCTGTGGTGGTGCTTGGTGTGGGGTGTGTGTGGTATGGTGTCACACAGGCTGTGATGGTGCTTGGTGAGGGTGTGCGTGAGATGAAGTCACACACTAGCTGTGATGGTGCTTGGTGTGGGGTGTGCGTGGGATGGTATCACACAGGCGTATGGCGCTTGGTATGGGGTGTGTGTGTTATGGTGTCACACACTAGCTGTGGTGGTGCTTGGTGTGGGGTGTGCGTGGGATGGTATCACACACTGGCTGTGATGGCGCTGGTATGGGGTGTGTGTGGTATGGTGTCACACACTGGCTGTGATGGTGCTTGGTGTGGGGTGTGCGTGGGATGGTATCACACACTGGCTGTGATGGCGCTTGGTATGGGGTGTGTGTGTTATGGTGTCACACACTAGCTGTGGTGGTGCTTGGTGAGGGTGTGCGTGAGATGGAGTCACACACAGCTGTGATGGTGCTTGGTGAGGGTGTGTGTGGTATGGTGTCACACACTGGCTGTGATGGCGCTTGGTATGGGGTGTGTGTGTTATGGTGTCACACACTAGCTGTGGTGGTGCTGGTGTGGGGTGTGTGGTATGGTGTCACACATGGCTGTGATGGCGCTTGGTGTGGGGTGTGGCGTTATGGTGTCGCACACTAGCTGTGGTGGTGCTGGTGTGGGGTGTGCGTGGGATGGTATCACACACTGGCTGTGATGGCCTGGTGTGGGGTGTGTGTTATGGTGTCGCACACTACTTGTGGTGCTTGGTGTGGGGTGTGTGTGGTATGGTGTCACACACTGGCTGTGATGGTGCTTGGTGAGGGGTGTGCGTGGGATGGTATCACACACTGGCTGTGATGGCGCTTGGTGTGGGGTGTGTGTGATGGTGTCACACACTAGCTGTGGTGGTGCGGTGTGGGGGTGTGTGGTATGGTGTCACACACTGGCTGTGATGGTGCTTGGTGAGGGGTGTGCGTGAGATGGAGTCACACACTAGCTGTGATGGTGCTTGGTGAGGGGTGTGCGTGAGATGGAGTCACACACTAGCTGTGATGGTGCTTGGTGAGGGTGTGCGTGAGATGGAGTCACACACTAGCTGTGATGGTGCTTGGTGCGGGGTGTGCTTGGGGTGGAGTCACACACTAGCCGTGATGGCACTTGGTGCGAGGTGTGCTTAGGATGGGCACCATCCGGCCACGGAAGCCGATGCGCCCTGTAGCCAAAATAACTGAAACCAACTATCCGAAGCGCGTGTTTTTGAACGCGTTAATAACCTACCGGGTATTATGTTGGTGTTCAGTGGGAATTAAGCCTGTGCCATCAGAATCAACGGGTAGTAACTAGAGTGTTTTGGGGGGTTCGCTTGCAGAATCTCGACCGGCTTACTGGCGTGTATTGGTTGTGCAATGGTAATGTATCCGAATGCAGACATCCTTTCTAGATACAAGTGGAAGGGATTCTGTGACATGGTGTCTTTCGGTGTCATCCTGGCATGGTTTTTGTCTTTCGGTGGAAAGGCTCTCCATTAATTTGAAACAATAACTTGATCAATATCTGCCATGCAATTCAAAAAGAAAGAAAACAAATGTAGCTCACTACTTCAGCAATTTGACTGGAAGCAAAGCAACCGATGCTATGTCGCATGGTTTGATACATGCTTAAAAGTTGCTTGGACGTTAGAGTCAACAAGTCCAACAGACCTGTCACATCGCTTACACCAGGTTCAGCCAGGGTGTTCTATTGTATCAGTCCTGACTTGGGGACTGCGTGAGCTATTAAAATGGAACGGTAGTAAGCAGATGAAAACTCACCAAGTATGCGGACGACCCGTCTCGGGAAGAAATGTACATCCCAGCGCGGACAGGCAACCCTCACCACTTTCTTCTCGCCTTCGTAGAAGAACCACCGGATAATCTCCATCAGCGTGACCTGCAGCACGACACGGGGGCAGGTGTTGCTGAAGATGCCTCCAAACATTTCAATGCGATTGCCGAAGGTCTCCGTTTGTCAGTCACGATTGGATCTTATGATACCTCAACTGTCGGCGGCGCGAGGATTTTCCATGGGGGGCCGGACCGAAAGGGCATGCCGGCCCAAAGGGGCACTGACCGGCTCCAAAGGGCACTTTGCGGCCCGGGGCACACTGGAAGGTTTGCTGACCGGGGGGCGTGAATTTTCCATGGGACACGTTATATGTTATAGCACCGAACCCTTGTATTTACAATAATATTTCCAAAAACATTCAGCCTGCATGCATTATGTCGTGAGATGAAGGCTGCCCGGTCAAAGTGCCCTTTTCGGTCAAAAGGGCACTTTGGAAAGGCACTTGTCTCATGGGGAGGGGCCGCCTCGGTGCGCCTATGACTGTCGGTACCTCGACTTCAGACAGTTCAGCCCTGAGAGTGCAGTGTGTGAGGCTTCCATTGGTTCTCTGGAATCCCGGCGCACAGTGATGGATCCTTCCGGTGGTTCTCTGAGTCCTGCTCATGCAGTGCTTAATGTTTCCACTAGTTATCTGAGGTGCACTGCCGCCAATTGTGCATCTCAACTCCGGTATCTCACCATCTCACCCGCAGGACGCCACTATGTCATGCACAGGACGGAGTATGCAACCTGCAATACTCCGGTATCTCACGATCTCGTTAGGCGTCAGACGCAATGCTAATGCGGACATCGGGGGATCCTGTAAAGTTTTCCAAACGGGGTGACATCGAGGATCTTGTTTTCCTGCTGTAAAGGAAGAAAACCGGTAGGTTCCTGATGGGTATTCGGCATGAGTATTCAACGATAACGCGAAAAGCGCCCGTAGTTTGCCATGCTCCACACAACTTTGATCAGATCATTGCCCTGAATAATCAACTGATGCAGACCGCAGAATTGGGTGTCTAATTTATCCGGTTCGGAACAATCAATCATTACCCCCACCCCCAAAAAAAAGGCTCCAAGGGGCAAACCTGTAGGAACAAAAAGCATGCTTGTAAAATAATATAACTTATAAAACAAAATTACCTGGAAGAAGCAAGGATAGTTCAATAATTTTTATTAGAGCGGGGCATTGGTCTGTCCGGCCGAGCACCATCTTCCAGGGGAGCGCAACCAAGTGACGAAACGCAGTCGGATGAACTCAGACCTCACCAAGAGGCCGAGGCGCACGTTTTTCAGCGAGGTGACTTAAGCTGAACAGAGAGGAAGAGTAGGGGCTGCAGTCGATCGTACCTGGGTGAACGCCGTCCTGGGGCCGGGGGTGGCGTACCCTCAATGTCTCCTTGGTGCCCCCAGCACAATTCCTCGATCAGCCCCTGCATAATTGTAAGGTGTATGGCGAGCCCAATCATTGCTCATGCCCATGCAATGCTATGCTAAAACAAGCTTACCATGACAGCAATCTTATTGCCATATGACCAAGCTTGCGGCTTGAGTTGTGTGAATTCATGTCCATTTCATCAGTAGGCTCTCTCTCTCTCTCTCTCTCTCTCTCTCTCTCTCTCTCTCTCTCTCTCTCTCTCTCTCTCTCTCTCTCTCTCTCTCTCTCTCTCTCTCTCTCTCTCTCTCTCTCTCTCTCTCTCTCTCTCTCTCTCTCTCTCTCTCTCTCTCTCTCTCTCTCTCTCTCTCTCTCTCTCTCTCTCTCTCTCTCTCTCTCTCTCTCTCTCTCTCTCTCTCTCTCTCTCTCTCTCTCTTTCCCTCCGTGTGAGAGAGAACGAGAGAGATCTCATTTGAAGCGAGCATCTTCTACCGTTTTCACACAGACAACGGTTGAAAGTACCACTTTCCAAGTTTTACAGCAGCAAAATGAGCTAAAAGTGAACTGTAATGTCACCCATTGACCAAAAGTACGCAAATTCAATCGCGAGGTCTTGTGACTTGAACAAAGCACCAACTTCAGTTACGTAGGCGGAGGATGAAGAACACCTTATATTGAAAAATCGAAGAAACTGTGAGCCTATGAAATGCTCGCAAGAGAAGGGGAGGGATTCTCATCCCGCCTGAGCTTTGAAGAATCGTAGTATCTAGAGAGAGTAAGCAGTACTAGTGAGTTCACCAAAGGTGTGCGACGCCCGCCTTGCTGAGGCCGTGGGGAGGGGGGGGGGGTCCACACCTCCCCAGTACCCCAAGCGTTTCTCCGCCCCTGCTTGAATCCACAAAACAACATATGAGAGAAAACAACTGAAGGTCCCCATGAGCCACATGCCCCCCTTTAGAGGTGCATCAAGAGGCCCCTTAATATTTGCAATCCTAGAAGAACTTCATGGTGACGCCACTGTTTCGAGGTGACCTTGACTAATGGTTCGCTGCTATGCACTTTTGCCAATCATGGAAAGTTCAGGGGCGGATCCAGCAATTTTCATGGGGGCACATGTCCAGAGGGAGGCACTTTGCCTTCCGAGAGGCGCCCGTGGCTTAAAATTTAACAAAAATATTGGGGGGGGGGGGGAGCACCTCCAACCCTCCATATAATTTTTATTAACTTTTTAACCAGAGAGAGAGGGAGAGAGAGAGAGAGAGAGAGAGAGAGAGAGAGAGAGAGAGAGAGAGAGAGAGAGAGAGAGAGAGAGAGAGAGAGAGAGAGAGAGAGAGAGAGAGAGAGAGAGAGAGAGAGAGAGAGAGAGAGAGAGAGAGAGAGAGAGAGAGAGAGAGAGAGAGAGAGAGAGAGAGAGAGAGAGAGAGAGAGAGAGAGAGAGAGAGAGAGAGAGAGCGGCCCTTCCCGAAGCATCGTTTCTTCTTTCCTTTTCAGAGGGGCGCATCTGGCTGAAAACGTCAATGTGGTGCACTCCAGCCTTCTCCGAGGGGAGCCCTTTCCCGGCCTGGGGGAGGGGCACCACCTTCCCATGAGGATGGGGAGCACATGCCCACAGCACCCCTCCTTGTATCCGCCCCTGGGGAAGGCGACCTTGACCAACTGTTCACCGTTGCGTGCGAGTGCCAGTCATTCCAAGGTGACCTTGAAGAACGGTCCACTGCTACACATCAGGCGGCCTTGATTGGCGGCTCGCCGCGACACACGAGAGTCCGGCGGTGTTACCGTGACGGCCGGGATGAAGAAGCAGGCCGAGTAGAGTGCCGGGCCGTCCAGGAACAGCGGCACCGAGCTGGGACTGTCGTAGTACGGGTAGGAGATCCACAGGACGTCCGCACACGGCAGCGGATACCGCCGCTGGTGGAAGTTGTCCAGGTACCTGCGGCCGGCGTGCACTGGTTACCGCCGCTGGTAGAAGTTGTCCAGGTATACGCACTGGTTACCGCCGCTGGTGGAAGTTGTCCAGGTATACGCACTGGTTACCACCGCTGGCTGGAAGTTGTCCAGGCCTGCGGCCGGCGCTCCGCAGGCTCGGCCGCAGGCTCGGCCGCAGGCTCGGCCGCCTCCAGCGCCGCGTTCGACGTGCGCTGACGGCTTTCTCAGCCGATGTCACGGCCGCCATGCCGGTGACGAGCCGTGCGATGGTGGCGACACGCTTGGCCAGCCAAGACATTAATAGTGCTCACGTAGCTAGCGTATTTATTTTGTATCTTGGCAGATTTCTTGCGTAATGGTAATCGGAAAAAGCACGGGTCGCAAGAGAACAATGGCTGCGGTTTCGTCCAATTTTCTGGGCGCCGCCATGTTTATCTGTGCCGATAGTCCGGCGTTCGGTGGCAGGTCGGTGGCGGTCACCAGTAACGTAGCAGACTCCCACGCGCGATGAAAAGCCACGCGGCGAGCTTAGGACGGGACCTAGATAAGCTCCGTCATCAGCTACGAGGAGGGGGGGGTGTTCGGAATAACGCCAGCTTATGCCGGTTGAAGGTGAGTGCTAACAATGAGACGCTGCCGTAGCATCAACAACTCATACCACAACCAATATGGTCTGGCATATAAGCAGCCCCCCCCCCCCCGGGGGGAAAAATTTTTTTTTTTTAAAATTTTTCCAATTTTTTTTGGAATTCCAATTATAAATTATTATAAAATTTTTTTTTATTTTTTTTTTTTTTTGGGTTTTTTTTTTTATTTTTTATTTATTTTTTTTTTAATTTTTTAATTTTTTTTCCCCCCAAACCTTTTCCCCGGGGGGGGGAGGGGAAGTTTTGAGGGGGTCATGTTTTGTTTTGGGGAAGGGGCGTTTTTTTTTCGGGCGGCATGAAAAATGGGGGCGCCTGCATATAAGCAGCGGATACCAGCAGCCAGACGAAAACCACTTAATGAGGGAAAAAGGAGGAAGCAAGTGGAGGGGAAGGGGAGACGAAACGAGGATATTGCCGATAATTGTAAAGCTCGATGAGCTTATTCAGCGATTTAACCATTTCAAGGCCTAGCCTATTCTAGCTCCTTTTTGGTACCCATTCCTATTAGGTAGGCACAAGTTGACAGTGGAGATCATGCGCCCGGCTTGGTACCCATTCCTATTAGGTAGGCACAAGTTGACAGTGGAGATCATGCGCCCGGCTTGGTACCCATTCCTATTCGGTAGGCACAAGTTGACAGTGGAGATCATGCGCCCGGCTTGGTACCCATTCCTATTAGGTAGGCACAAGTTGACAGTGGAGATCATGCGCCCGGCTTGGTACCCATTCCTATTAGGTAGGCACAAGTTGACAGTGGAGATCATGCGCCCGGCTTGGCACCCATTCCTATTCGGTAGGCACAAGTTGACAGTGGAGATCATGCGCCCAGCTTTCAGTTCCGGTGCCTTTCTGGAGGTCAGATGGTCCGACCGCAGTCAAGTGGGTGTTAGTTCCGAGGGCGATACAGTCGTCACAGATATCAACATCTCTGGCCGCCTGTCACCGCGGCCATCACTCACTTGAGATAGTAGAATATGACGGCCAGACAGCTGGTGACGGTGACCTCCAGCAGAAACAGCGGCACCAGCACATGGTTGACGGGGCGGTCTGCCATGGTCGTGCCGCCGTCAGTCCGCAGCATCACGTCACCTGTCACCTGTGGACCACGTGCGTCCCGTCACCTGTCACCTGCGGACCACGTGCGTCCCGTCACCTGTCACCTGTGGACCACGTGCGTCCCGCCCGTCACTTGTTGACCAAGTGTATCCCGACCGTCACCTGTGGGCCACCGTCCCCTCGTCCATTCCCTATCGCTCATGGTGTCCCACTCCGGTCACCTGTCGACCACGGTGTCCCCATCTGTCGATCACGGTGTCCCCCATCTGTCCATCACGGTGTCCCCCATCTGTCGACCACGGTGTCCCCCATCTGTCGATCACGGTGTCCCCCATCTGTCGACCACGGTGTCCCCCATCTGTCGATCACGGTGTCCCCCATCTGTCCATCACGGTGTCCCCCATCTGTCGACCACGGTGTCCCCATCTGTCATCTGTCCATCACGGTGTCCCCCATCTGTCGACCACGGTGTCCCCCATCTGTCGACATCACGGTGTCCCCCATCTGTCGACCACGGTGTCCCCACACGTGTCCCCATCTGTCGACCCCCATCTGTCGACCACGGTGTCCCCCATCTGTCCACCACGGTGTCCCCACGGTGTCCCCCATCTGTCGACCACGGTGTCCCCCATCTGTCAGACCACGGTGTCCCCCATCTGTCCATCACGGTGTCCCCCATCTGTCGATCACGGTGTCCCCATCTGTCCATCACGGTGTCCCCCATCTGTCGACCACGGTGTCCCCCATCTGTCGATCACGGTGTCCCCCATCTGTCCATCACGGTGTCCCCCATCTGTCGACCACGGTGTCCCCCATCTGTCGATCACGGTGTCCCCCATCTGTCGACCACGGTGTCCCCCATCTGTCGATCACGGTGTCCCCCATCTGTCCATCACGGTGTCCCCCATCTGTCGATCACGGTGTCCCCCATCTGTCCATCACGGTGTCCCCCATCTGTCGACCACGGTGTCCCCCATCTGTCGATCACGGTGTCCCCCATCTGTCGATCACGGTGTCCCCCATCTGTCCATCACGGTGTCCCCCATCTGTCCATCACGGTGTCCCCCATCTGTCCATCACGGTGTCCCCCATCTGTCGACCACGGTGTCCCCCATCTGTCCATCACGGTGTCCCCCATCTGTCGACCACGGTGTCCCCCATCTGTCCATCACGGTGTCCCCCATCTGTCCATCACGGTGTCCCCCACCATAGGCTTATGCACAGGGCGGGGGGGGGGGAGGGGGCAGGGCCATGGCCCACCCACTTTTCAAAGTAGGGGGGGGGGCAACAATGGTAGCTGGCCTCTCCACTTTTGAGACATTTAAGTTTCATAAAAAGCAGCATGCACACATTTGAATATGCGAAAAATACCCTGGAATCCACCACTAAGTAAAAGCTGGACGACATATCACATCGTAGCACTTCATTTTTAAGTCATGCACACTTGGACGTGGCCTTACAACAACGCAACTAATTCGGGAGTTGATGTAATGTAGCAGATGTATTGATATTCACACCTTATATTATGTTATGAAAAGACTATAAAGCAGATATTGTGCCAGCCAGTACCAAAATACATTCATGCTAGAGTTTCACTATGGTTGTTTGACTGTTAGCATATTCAACATCGATTTCATAAATTTTGTCTACGGTAGGAATTTATAAATGCCGAAGGCAGTAACGTAACACAATCAAGGTAAGACATACAATTCACAAGTGCAAGTTCCTTGCCTTGATATTACAAAGACGTGTATTATATATGGCCTTGGTCCTAGCTGCCATACACTTGAACATTTACGTGTATTTTGATTATTGAAGCATAAAAATTACTGCCACGGTACATCCATTGCGTGACTGTAGTATGGAATAGAACGTAAACATTTCAACATTTCAATGGATTTTCACAGTTGGGCACAGCACAGATATCCAACCCTTTGAGTGAGATATCTGGGTATTATCGGTGTCGGTATCTAACATAGCAAAATAATTAGTTACATAATTTATTATGGTAGCAAAGATATCATAATGCAGTCTACACCTTGTTTTATCAACCTCAAGTGCGAGAACGCCTCTCAGAATCTCAGAATCCCCAGACAGGATTAGGCGCTCGTAATGCGACCTGACAATGTCACAGGAGGAGTGATATGAAGAGTGACGATGTGACAAGTGACGAGTGATGCTTGTCATGTGACCTGAGAAGGCACATGACGAGCATGGCAACTGACCCGAGTGGATCTTCAGCTGGGTAACCGTGTAGCAGCATTGACAGCACGTTATGCATTTAATTCAAATTATGTCATTGAACAGAAATGGTTCTGTCGGATGGTGGGCTCATGGTATATGAAACAATATCTGCTTAGCAAAGACTCTGATCCCAGAATATATTCAATGAAGACATTTGGATTATAAGTACTAAAACACCAAATTACAACGGAGACTACCATCAAGGCTTTTCATCGTTCAGTGATGTGTACGTCCAGGCTGAGATTTAAGAACCCCGAAGATAATGGAATGAATTCAGGTCAATTACAGGGTGCATATTTCTGAACACTACTTGTGGTGCAGGCATAGAAAATGGGCATAGAAAAGTCGATTTTGTGCCATGTACTCCATAGACGCCATTGTTAAGCTATTCAATCATTGGGGCATGCGCAGTGGTGTACCGAAGGGGGCATTGGAGCAGTTACCCCCCCCCCTCACCCCCACCTCTTGAGAGGTTATGGACCCCCAATAATCGCGCCGGGGTTCGGAAAAATAGCGCCAGGCTCCCTAAAAATCCTGCTGGGGGCCCACCAATCTCACCGGGCCCCTAAAAATCACATTGGGGGCCCCCAAAAAGTCGCCCAAGGGCCCCTGAAAATGACTGGGGCCACCCAAATCTCACCAAGGCCCCTGCAAATCACATTGGGGGCCTTAAAAATCGTTCCGTGACCCTAAAAATGACGCAGAGGGCTCCAAAATGTGGGATCGGGCCCCTGAAAATACCGCTGGGGTCCTCAAAAAGTAACGCCGGTACCTCGAAAAGTCGCGCCAGGGCCCCGAAAATCACGCCAAAGGCCTTCAAAAGTCGGGCCGGGCCCCTGAAAATCACGCTGGGGGCCAAAAAGTCTCGCCGAGTCCCTCGAAAACCACGCTGAGCCCCAAAATGACTGGCTGGGCCCTCAAAATCACGCTATGTCCCAAAATGTCAGGCCGGGCCCCTGATAATCGCGTTGGGGCCCCAACAAAGTAGGACTGGGGCCCCTGGAAACCACGCTGGGAGCACAAAAAACGTCGTGCCGTGGTCCTTGAAAATCACGATGGCTGCCGAAAAATGACGAACGGGACCCTTGAAAATCACGCTGGGGGCCTCAAAAGTTCGCGCTTGGGCATCGAAAATCACGCTGGGGGCCAAAAAACTCGTGACGAGGTTCTTGAAAATAACAACTGGGACCCTAAAAGGTTAGGCTGTGGCCCCTGAAAATCACGCTGAGCCTGAAGGTACGAAAAAGTCGCGCCCGGGCACCTGAAAATCACGCTAGTGTTTTACAGGTCGCACCGCGGTCCCAAAAGTCTCATCGGGAACATCCAATAAATGAAGCCGAGGCAACGAAAAAACAGCCCGGACATGGAAAATAACTCTGGGGCCCCAGCAACCGCTCCAAAAGAAACCAAAACGTGTTCGGCCCCCAAAGACGTGTCGAGGCCACTCAAATTCGCAATAGGCATCCCAACAAATGACGACAGGGTCTAAAAATCGCACTTAGACCCAAAAACGTCGCGCCGCTGCCCTTGAAAATCACACTAGGGGTACCAAAATGTGCCACCAGAGCCAGACAAGTCGCAGCTGACTTCCTAAAAATCAATTCCTACCCGGAATGTCATTCTGCAGCCACATAAATTCCGTCAAAGACCCCCAAAAATGCGTCGGGAACCGGAAGAGGAGCGCATTGGAGCACCAAAAAGAAATCACGGGGAGCCCGAAGAATCGTACCGGGGCCCAAAAATATCGCGCAGGAGAATTACAAAAAAATGGAAGTCGACCCAAAGAAAACACAAAGGGACTCCATCGAGTCGACCCGATCACCGGAAAATTCAGAACAGGTCCCGAAATAAAGTTCTATGGCCTTTCTACCCTGAAGAGTGCCATCGGCTGAAGAAAAAAAACTCGTTGAGCAGCCGCAGTGGCATACCAATGAGGCAAATGCCCTCCACCATCCTGAACAGGTGGGCTCCCAAGAACCTAAAAATAAAAAAATGGTTCTGGCGCCCCATAAATCCGCGTTGGGCCCCCCAGAATTAGATGTTATAAATAAATACAGCGGGCACCAAAAACTTACACTGGGCCCGAAAATTTGCGCCGGGAACGACAAAATCGCGTTGGGATCCAGATAAGTACAAAGCGTCCTGCGAACTAGCGCCAAGGCCCCCCAAATATCGCGCTTAGTACCAAACATTATTGTCGGTAGTCTTATAAATTCTTGTCCGGGCCTGAAAAATTCCCCTCGGGGCTCCCAAAAATTGGCGTCGATGGCCCCAAATAAGCACAGCGTGGTCCCAAAATCGCATCGGTACGCGACAAGAATCAAGCCGAGCCCTCCAAACTAAAAAGAGATTCAGAAAAATATGTGTCCGAGCCCGGAAAATCGCTCCTTAGCCTAAGCATACCACCAGATGCCTTAACAAATCGCGTACGACACCGGAAAAAACGTACCGGAGCTCGAAAAATCATGGCGAGACACAAATAAATGTCGCCTGAGTCCGAAAGACCAGGCCGTGGCTCGGACGTTACATAATTCAGAAGAAGTCGCCAAAAATTGCGTCGAGCCCAGAAAAATGACGTCGGATCCTCTCGGAACCACGCGGCTGAGCCCGAAAATTCGCGACGGAACCCCGATAAATTATACCGGAGATCCCCAATATCGTGATGGGATCCCACAAATGTGAGCGAGGAACCCCAAATAAACACAGTGGCATCCTAAGAACACAACTGGAGGACGAAAATGCACCGGACCCTCCAAAGTGTACCGGGTCTGTCGAAAAGCGACAAGGCCTTAAAACATGCGTTGCAGCTCTAAATAACACACCGGGAGCTAAAAAAACAAAACAAAAACAAAACGGGCCCTCAAAGCACACCGGGGTCTTGAGACCGTATGGGCGCCTCGAAAACAGTCTGCGGCCCCTAAAAATCGACATGGTCCTAGAAAAAGAACAAAAAGACCGGGAACTAAACAACACTTCGGGGTCTGCGAAAACACGCCGATACCTAAACAAAATATCGTCGGTGCACAAAAATAACCAAACTCTAAAAAAGAGCCGGGGTCGCAAAAATGTGCCAAGCCCCTTACAACAATTGGCTTGAGCTTTAAACACATCCGTAGACAAAGAAAACGGAAAGGTCCAAAAAAAAACACCTAACTTGAGCCTCAGTTCGGTAGCCAATCTGGGAGCGTATTTAACCAAAGAGATGAGGTGCATCAAAGCTCAGCGGTTATCCCGATTTCTTAGCTACCAGAACAACGTGTGGAGAAGAGAACTAATCATCGAATTGAATTCAGGATGGGCCCTTGTGGCTCTTAAGTCTGAACACGTTATGACTTTATGAGGTGCCGTGTGTTGCCACCTGTCAGCTATTTTGTACCTAATTCTTCGTCTCCAAAATAAGCGTTTGCATTCCGTTTCAGCCGGGTGCCACATGTTGCAGTTCCAGCATTTCCTTTCAAGTGGCGGATATTCTAAGGTGCACGATGTTTACTACAGAGGTGATTGAGGTGACTGATCACCTATGTGTTGGAGTTAGGCCCTGAGTACGAGCACCATACCATGCATTCTATTTATTGCGTTTTTATTTGCCCCAGTCTGTCAGCCTGCCAATCCTGGTCTGCCACACACCGGATCAAATAATTTTCAACCAGCGATCATCCATCTTTCCTGTTTCTCATCCTCTCCAGCATAAAGCATGATACTTTTTTACCATGGGCCAGCAAGTAGCAGGTTCTCGCCGCCCCGGTAGATCAATTGGTTAGAGCGCTGGGCTGCACTGGTCTCCCCTGTCCTGGCAACACCGGGTTCAAGTCGCTTCACGCGCTCACATTTAGCCCCCGGTTGGGAGGGTCGGTTGGCAGCTGGCCCGATAAGGCCGGGGACGAGGTACCGGGGCGACCGTGTTGACACACCTGTCCCTGACGACCCTGATACACCTGTCGATCACGGTGTCCCCCACCTGTCGATCACGGTGTCCCCCACCTGTCGATCACGGTGTCCCCGCCCCCGCCCCCTCACACACCTGTCGATCACTGTATCCCCCCACCTGTCGATCACGGTGTCCCCGCCCCCTCACACACCTGTCGATCACGATGTCCCCGCCACCTCGCACACCTGTCGATCACGGTGTCCCCCCCACCTATCGATCACGGTCGTCTAGCACTTGGGAGACCTTAAAATCAACCTCGACTATCTCAGTAACTGACATACATATCAAAGATGGCGCTACGCCAAATGGATGGCCCCGGCTGTTGTCGTCTCGGGGCACCCCTCTTAGCAGATGTCATGTGACGTGTGACGTCACAGATTGAGGTGCAAATCTGGCAAATTTCACGGAATTTATGCTTTCAGAATTCGGATATGGCGGAATTGGTGCAAAGTGGGCATGTGTAGAAAGGCGAATGGAGGTTGCGTGAAGCCATGCGAATTCATTCATCTTTTGGTCTAGTTGATACATTCGGTTGGTTTTTAAACGAAAATCTGACCGATCTGGTTGTTCGACAATAGCTTTTCCAGCAGCTTTGATATATGATAGCATGGTTGTGTGTCCTGACCCCAGACCTGTTCGCATGCATTTTTTTTGTAATGCCAAAATATTTCAAGTGCAACAGTACAGATACGAGAAATGTACGTCGGCTGTCGTGGGCAGTTCTCAAGCCGTCGATCACAATTGGAGAGGGTGGGGGTGAGTGGATGACTTAAAATTAAACATCCGATAGCTAACCTTGTCCCTACAAGTCAGTTTAAAATTATAATACCACTGCAAACCTTTGCCGAGACGGACAGCCTGCTTATGACGTTTTTTTTCTCATTTATGATTGGTCGAATCAAATGGTGTTCACATCAGGTCCTGAATAATTTGCAAGAATTAATCGTTTATATTCGAAATTACTTGTGACATCAAGACTCTGATGGTCATACGTACGGCTTCCACACATCTTTATTGTGTTCGTGACAAATACTTCACCATATGATCATGACCGCCGTACCATCCCAACCTCCGAGTTGTGATCGTTTGCACCGTCTCTTCGTCACATCACCTTTCTCCGTGTGTGGACCACATCTCTCGCGACACTTTCCTGGCGCCTGGTGCCGTCCCCCCGCCACCTCACCTCTCTCCGTGCGTGGACCACGCCTCTCGCGACACTGTTCTGCGCCTAGTGCCGTCCCCCGCCACCTCACCTCTCTCCGTGCGTGGACCACGCCTCACGCGGCACTACTCTAGCACCTAGTGCCGTCCCCCGCCACCTCACCTCTCTCCGTGCGTGGACCACGCCTCGCGCGACACTACTGTAGCACCTAGTGCCGTCTCCCCGCCACCTCACCTCTCTCCGTGCGTGGACCACGCCTCTCGCGACACTACTGTAGCACCTAGTGCCGTCTCCTCGCCACCTCACCTCTCTCCGTGCGTGGACCACGCCTCACGCTACAGTCTCTAGCACCTAGTACCGTCCCCCCGCCACCTCACCTCTCTCCGTGCGTGGACCACGCCTCTCGCGACACTACTGTAGCACCTAGTGCCGTCTCCTCGCCACCTCACCTGTCTCCGTGCGTGGACCACGCCTCACGCGGCACTACTGTAGCACCTAGTGCCGTCTCCTCGCCACCTCACCTCTCTCCGTGCGTGGACCACGCCTCACGCTACAGTCTCTAGCACCTAGTACCGTCCCCCCGCCACCTCACCTCTCTCCGTGCGTGGACCACGCCTCTCGCGACACTACTGTAGCACCTAGTGCCGTCCCCGGCCGCCTCACCTGTCTCCGTGCGTGGAACACGTCTCGCGCGACACTGTTCTGCGCCTAGTGCCGTCTCCTCGCCACCTCACCTCTCTCCGTGCGTGGACCACGCCTCTCGCGACACTACTGTAGCACCTAGTGCCGTCTCCCCGCCACCTCACCTCTCTCCGTGCGTGGACCACGCCTCACGCTACAGTCCCCACCCCCCACGCCTCCCACTACTGCCACCTAGTACCGTCCCCCCGCCACCTCACCTCTCTCCGTGCGTGGACCACGCCTCTCGCGACACTACTGTAGCACCTAGTGCCGTCTCCTCGCCACCTCACCTGTCTCCGTGCGTGGACCACGCCTCACGCGGCACTACTCTAGCACCTAGTGCCGTCCCCCGCCACCTCACCTCTCTCCGTGCGTGGACCACGTCTCGCGCGACACTGTTCTGCGCCTAGTGCCGTCCCCGGCCACCTCACCTCTCCCGTCGTGGACCACGTCTCGCGCGACACTGTTCTGCGCCGTGCCGTCCCCGCCACCTCACCTCTCTCCGTGCGGGCCACGTCCGCCACACGTCTGCGCCGTGCCGTCCCCCGCCACCACCCTCCCGCGGCCACCCGCGCGACACTGTTCTGCGCCTAGTGCCGTCCCCGGCCGCCTCACCTCTCTCCGTGCGTGGACCACGTCTCGCGCGACACGTTCTGCGCCGTGCCGTCCCCCCACCCACCTCTCTCCGTGCGTGGACCACGTCTCGCGCGACACTGTTCTGCGCCTAGTGCCGTCCCCGGCCGCCTCACCTCTCTCCGTGCGTGGACCACGTCTCGCGCGACACTGTTCTGCGCCTAGTGCCGTCCCCGGCCGCCTCACCTCTCTCCGTGCGTGGACCACGTGTCGCGCGACACTGTTCTGCGCCTAGTGCCGTCCCCGCACCACGCGCACGTCGCGCCATCGCGCAGTGCGTCCCCGCCACCCACCCCGGCGACCACGTCTCGCGCGACACTGTCGCGCCAGTCCGCCCCGCCACCACCCCCCGCGTGGACCACGTCTCGCGCGACACTGTTCTGCGCCTGGTGCCGTCCCCGGCCGCCTCACCTCTCTCCGTGCGTGGACCACGTCTCGCGCGACACTGTTCTGCGCCTAGTGCCGTCCCCGGCCGCCGGGCACCACCGCACGGCACCGCTCCGTGCCGATCAGAACCGCCCACGCAGACACCCTGCTGATCCACACCGACTGCGCCGGCGCCTCCGCCCAGCTATCTGACACGATACGTCGGCAGAGGATACTGGGCGCCACTCAGGTTATCCCGGCCGTGCCCGAATACAGCGATAAGACATGCAGAGCAGGTGAAGCGGCGGCGTCACCAGCCGTGCAATGAGCGCGCCCGTCAGCGGTGGTCACTACTGGTCACGGCAGGTTGGTCAGGGTGGTACTGCGTGTGGTCACTGCTGGTCACGGCAGGTTGGTCAGGGTGGTATCCGCGTGTGGTCACTGCTGGTCACGGCAGGTTGGTCAGGGTGGTACTGCGTGTGGTCACTGCTGGTCACGGCAGGTTGGTCAGGGTGGTACTGCGTGTGGTCACTGCTGGTCACGGCAGGTTGGTCAGGGTGGTACCGCGTGTGGTCACTGCTGGTCACGGCAGGTTGGTCAGGGTGGTACCCGCGTGTGGTCACTGCTGGTCACGGCAGGTTGGTCAGGGTGGTACCCGCGTGTGGTCACTGCTGGTCACGGCAGGTTGGTCAGGGTGGTACTGCGTGTGGTCACTGCTGGTCACGCCAGGTTGGTCAGGGTGATCCTAGCCTTTCGAGCCCCCACATCCCTCAGTAATGACTATGTACTGGGAGATACAGCTTGGCTGAGAGGAGGGGCGGCGATGACTGTAGGGACACACCCTCCCTCAGTTAGCATATTAGAGAAGGCCCTGGAGCAGCGCTGAAGATCTTTCAGAAAGCCAGGGGGTCTAAGTCCTTAATCTCAAGACATGTTTTCAGATGGAATAGAGAAAGTTACAAATTAGCATTAGCAGTGTACCGAACCCGGGGATCCAGACCCCTTGACCCATCCGGGACCTCCAGCCATGCCCTGGATTATGAAGTGTTCTGAGGCCGATGTTTTAGCCCGGCAATAATGCGCCACCTTTCATCAACACGGCAATTGCCATATTCTCTCGAGATAAAAACACTGTTGTTCAAAATTGTGGGTCTCGTGTAGTTTTATCCAACTATCTGCCATCTCTTTTGCTATAGCCAAATTACGTCACGAGATATTGGACTAGGCGTGGTTTTTGCTACAGCTGTCAGTGCATCCTGCCCTCCAAGCCAGCTCGCAGCTTCTCCTCTTGTCGACCTGGCAGTTCCTGGGCAGCACCTACTCCGGATATTCCACGTCCTCACGTCACAGGAATATAGACTATACATGCTGAGCATCTGGGAAATGCTGTAGTTTTGTCGCACCATTTTCCAGGTTTTTTATCCCAATTTTTTAAGTGCTTGTTCCTACTTTTTCATGTGAAAAACGTCTTTGATAACAATTATCTTTATCAATGCCTTTCGGATTGTGGACGATCAGCACGGAACGTTCTGTGAAGTGAACCTGCAGACCTTCCCAACAAACGCCTACGCCCCAGCCTGCATGCATTTCTTTGGACAAATTGCATGACTTATTCTGGGGCGATTTCCGCGCCACTGATTAACACCAGAAATCATGGTCTTACTTTGTGTTAGTCACCACGAACGCATACAAATGAAATCAGCCAGTTTACAAGCATAGTTATGACTTCCACGATGTTGTGGGCATTCAGGTTTGAGGTCGGCGTCGCCAGCGAGCGGATGACGAGCACTCGAGTACAGGTGAAGCATTTAATTTATCGTCATGTATAATCTATGAATGCCAAAGCAATCAATGAGGGAATCACCGGACTGGACTGGACAAGGGGCAACAGAATACCGAGGTCTCATGGGCTGCTCATCTAGAACTAGGCACCCTGGAAGACTGCAAAAGCGCATTGCGAGTTCCATTGTGATTGTGATTGTGTTAATTGTTTCAGCTTACGGATTGAGAGTATATTAATTCCGTGGAAATGTGGAAATGTTTCGTTGAAAAAAACACTATCCCTGCTCAATATCCCCTTCTGCAAACACATCCTGGCGGAGCTATCATGCTGCATGTTTGTGCTGGCGCACTCTGCCCATCTCTGTGATAGGTGGCGTACCTTTCACAGGTCACACACCTAGCCAGTGTCGCCACAGTCTTTCATCACAATCTGGCGGAGCTATCGTGCTGTATGTTTGTGCTGGCGCCCTCTGCCCATCTCTGTGATAGGTGGCGCACCTTTCACAGGTCACACACCTGGCCAGTGTCACCGCAGCCCTTCACCTCAACAGCTGTTGACAGCGAAGCCTACACCACAGCCATCACTGTCCGACCTCATCCAATCAGAAGCGCAGGTAGCATGTCACAGGTGGTAAAATCGTGCCGGAATTTTGAAATAGATTCGTGCCATGCGCCGTCGTCGAACTACTAGTAAAATTATCCACGGTCGGGGATGCTGGGAGTTTCCTCTTATGAGCCTTGTTCCTGCACCAAGAAAATCTGCTAAAAGTATTTGGCTTCACCAGGCATTTGGACGGTCTGTACGCAAGCATTTCAACTTCAATCACTTTGTAAATCTTTCTCTACTTTCCCAGTGACGTCACCCAATCGAACGCACAACACGTGGACCTTTGACCACGAGCCGTTCGCTACGTAGCCAGCTTCCAGTCGAGCAAGCACTAGGCCGGCCACAGTCCTTCAGACTCAACTAAATGTATTCGCGACGTAGCCAGCTACACAGGGAGTATTGCCACATAACCGAACACCGTGCAGCCATGGGGATGGTCGCGGCCGGTCGAAAAGCTGTGTACAGCACCGCACATCAATCACATCGACGTCCATCCTGCCTACACACCGTGAACACCGACACAGGACACGTGGGTGCTAGCACCGCCAGCACTCTGGGGCGTGTCTACGTCCGCCATCACGTGCCACACATCACAACTCGACCCATATCGCCAGTCGCCCCAACTGACCGGTCCTCCGTCTCGGGTAAATTTATGTGTTGATATGCCGGGAACGGTCGGCCTCGTGCCGCCGTGTGGCCATGTGATACCGCCACACGGCAGCATCTGCGTCACCCTCTCCGTAGAGGCGTGTGGCCGCGCCGTATTTGGAAATTTACCGCCAACATTCTGCACGATTTGGCCTCCCGTCGGTACCGTTTACGCTGCCGTTTGCGTGTTGAACGAGGCTGCCGCGACGTTTGCTCAGATTTGTGCCTCGCACTTCGGCACCGGTGGTTAACATCTGATAGGGACGGCGGCCCCTCTGCCAGCTCGGACTGTCGTCGGCCCGTCTGGCCGACTGTGCGTGCTGTGAGCGTCATATTGTGCTGCAGACAAAGCAGCGTGCTGTGCAGCGTCGGGGTGCTGTGCTCACTAGCGAGTGTGCTGTGCGCTGTTGCGGTGCCGTGCCGGCGGCAGGTGCTGGTTCCTACTCTTCGACGGTACTGCAAAACGTCATCACAAAATAATTTGCTCTCACTTGATGGTCATCACATTCACATGTAAGCCACTTTCGGTGAGGAGAATCGGCGAACCGGTGAGACTGTCGCACGTCGTGCGCGCTGGCGACGCGCCGGGACTCTTATGGGACGAGAGCGCTCGTGAGGGGTACACCGGCTCACAACGCATTGGCGGTGGTTCAACGGTCCGTGTAACGTGTTCAACGGTCGGCACACTGGGGCGGGGGTCGGCTGCAATGTGGGCCCGACTTCGTTCTGACATTCCCGGACAGACGCTCTCTGAGCGCGGCCGACCAGCCGAAGCGCCACGCGGTACATTATTGCTGTGCGGTCAGTCCACGTCCGGCACTCGTCCCGTCCAGCAGGCCCGCGCGCACACACACACACAGACACAGACACACACACACACACACCTTCAGCTGAGCACACAGCGTGACACAGCACCGCGCTGCTGCACGGCGCCGCTGTTGGCGTCGACCGGCACAGCCGACGGCTAGTTGCGGGCCCGGTGTCAGCACGCCGGCGTGCGCTGAGCGTGGGTAGCCGCACCGCTGCTGTTGTCGGCACCGTAGCCTCGCTGTTGTCGGCACCGCAGCTCCGCTGTTGTCGGCACCGCAGCTCCGCTGTTGTCGGCACCGTAGCCTCGCTGTTGTCGGCACCGCAGCTCCGCTGTTGTCGGCACCGCAGCTCCGCTGTTGTCGGCACCGCAGCTCCGCTGTTGTCGGCACCGCAGCTCCGCTGTTGTCGGCACCGCAGCTCCGCTGTTGTCGGCACCGTAGCCTCGCTGTTGTCGGCACCGCAGCTCCGCTGTTGTCGGCACCGCAGCTCCGCTGTTGTCGGCACCGCAGCTCCGCTGTTGTCGGCAGCTACCGAACGGCGCCGGCGCCGGCGATCCTGCGCCATTTCGGCCGCACCAGTCGACTCGACGCCTGATCTGTTCCAGCCGGCCGCTGGCAGCGACAGACAGCCGTCACTCTGCCGGCGTTCAGCCGCGCCGATACAGCAGACGCTCGTCGGACGCGCCGCCGTGGGCGCCAGACCACGGGCAGGGCGATTGTCGACCGCCGCGGGCGCCGCGCCCCAGACACAGCCGCGGTCGACTCGAACCGCAACGGTGCCGTGCGATTCAACAGACTACAGACCGCGGTCAGTGCCGTTCGAGCACGTGCAGAGTCGTGTGTGTGGGGGGGGACGGGGAGGGGTGGCAGGAGCTGTTGACAGTTTATGTCCGTGCGCCGCCATTCACCTGAGGTTGGGATATTTTTTTGGCTATGGGCCGGCTCGCCCCGCCGCTCTCACGTCGTCGCTCGGAACGGACGACGTCTGCATGTATGAATATGTACCGACGTGGCGGTTAACTGAGCGCAACAGATCACAACACGAATACGCCGACAGATCGGATGCGTGCGGAAGGAAATTGTTTGGCAATGAATGGGCTGGCAGGCACGTGTTTTAGCTACAGTACACACCCATATTCACAAAATGCTCACACTCGGCTAAGTCGAAAGCCCTTTCCCGAAGAAGCGCATAAACCCTGCCGGATCAACTAAATTCGAATAACTTTAACCGTGAAAAATAAGGGCGCAACGCTAGAAGACGGGAGGCGATGAATCGATATCACTTCCAAGATGCAATCATCCGGGCCATGGTGGTAAAGTAGCGGTGCCTGTAGGTGGAGACGCCCATGCTCTCTCCCTCCCCCTCTCTCTCACTCTCGCACACACACAGACACCGCGCTCGTCTCTTGTCCTACGACGCTTCACACCACCACACCGCAGCATGCGTGCGAGACGGCCGTTCCGTCGGCAGGCTCTCGTCCTCGCGGCGGCGCCGTCCACCCGGCGACACGGGTCGGTCGTGACGTCACAGGAACACGACACCAGCGCCTACCTACAGGATACACTGACGCGGCGCGAAACGGAAGACACGGGCGCGCCGGCCGTCGACAGCATAACAGCTCTGACGCACATCGCTTGAACGGTTCGCAGTCGCGCCACTAGATGGCACTGCTCTTGCCAGCCGACCACTAGATGGCATGCTCCCGCCGACCGACCGCTAGATGGCACTGCTCTGGTCGAACTGCGGGCCGCGTCGCCACACGCCCTGAGTCAGATTTATCGACCCAGTGACGTCTGGCCGAATCGCTCACTGATTTTCAGGAAGCACGACGAGCAGCTTCTGCACCAG
>JAOTOM010001402.1:0-67526 GCA_034440615.1 Ashinkailepas kermadecensis | reverse complement strand
CCTTGAACAAGCAGGCATTGGTGCAACCTTCCCCTTGACCGGCAGTTCTTGGCCCCAAGTGTCTCTTTTGCCACTAGTCCTTGTTGTGAGCTGCCGTCTTGGTAGGTAGTTATTATCTTGAACTTCTCCATGGAGCAACAACTTTTGATACTTATATAATTTTCAGTGGCGTCTCTTTTTGAGCGCTTCTCTTGCTATGCCAGTATCCCTCCCCCCCCCATCACATTTCTAATTCCCCCACCCCACCATATTCGAACTCAACTCATTTCAGCTGAATGCTGATTGTCAACCGTCCAAACCACCAATCTCGTAATCAGCAGTCGAGTTTTAGATAAATGATTGAGAGCATTCAGCAATGCTAACTTTATCGATTTAGCTAGCATTGGATGGACAAAGCCCATAACAATTTAGCTCGCATGGAGGGGCCATCCTCCAGAGAATAAGGTCGTGGCAAAATCAGAACTTATTTTGGCCGGTCGTCAAGAAAGATGTCGTGTTATCGGAGATCGTCAAAGAGGTTGGGTAATCCATCTATATCCGTGGCTATGACTCGCCCTCAAACGTGATCAACTGCCATCACAAGTCGTCTGTGGTCTGCCCTTGGCGCGTACGTTAGTTAGTTATTTGGGCTTTCGGGCGCCCTTGGCGTACGTTGCGTTAGTTATTTGGGCTTTTCGGGCGCCCTTGGCGTACGTTAGTTAGTTATTTGGGCTTTCGGGCGCCCTTGGTACGTTAGTTAGTTATTTGGGCTTTCGGGCGCCCTTGGCGTACGTTAGTTAGTTATTTGGGCTTTCGGGCTCCTTGGCGTACGTTAGTTGAGTTATCTGGGCTTTCAAGGCCCTCCTCGGCGTACGCTGGTTAGGTTATTTAAGGCTTTCGGGCGCCTTGGCGTACGTTAGTTAGTTATTTGGGCTTTCGGGCGCCCTTGGGTACGGCGTCCATGCATCATACTCGAAAACGTCCGGAGGGCAGGCAGTGATTAGCTGATCTTGACCCCGACAGAGATCACTCACCAGCAAGCGGTCGTCAAACCCATGCAACAGTCGAGCTATAGTGGAGTCGAGCTCTGCACGGAAGAGTCAGCTGTGCGTAGACCTATCCGCGTGCATAGGGATGGAAACAGTATGAGAGTTGATGATGTTACCAAATTAACAGAAGAAAATGAGGTTACCAGGCTAGTGTCCGAAGTACACCACTAGCCACGTCAGAATTGCATCCCAATCGACGTCGTAATGCATCGTATGCTACTTTTGTAGTCACTTGAAGAAGTTTACGCAACGAAAGAAAATGCAGATGCTTTTTGCACCAAAGCTTAGTTCCACCGGCAAATAAGTTCAGCACATCAATTCTTTTTGCGATATAAAGTGATCCCCTTTAAACACCAGTATACATTTCCAAATATTTCACACCGTTCTAGTGCACATAGTTTAGTCGAGTCGATATACGAGTATGCTTAATGATGTGCCCAAATAGCTATATTAAAAAAGGTTCTATTTGAAGTCAGACATTGGTGCAATCGCAAAAGCAAATCCAATTATATTAGTTACTTCTGCTAATACGTAACTTACTGACATTAACCCGCGCCGTCTCTGGGGGCGGTGATAGGCGCCCCCGCCCCCCCTAAGGTTTCCCTTGGATAAAGAAAGAACGGCGCGCGGCAGCGCGCCGAAATTTGGCATACCTTTTCCCACATCAATTTGGCATGCTGTGTCAAATTTTGAGGTCGGGTAATCTTGGGTCAACGGTTGATTCGTTGGTTATTGGGGCTCACGGGCGCATCGAATGCTGAGGAGTCAACGAGTTAGTCAAGGTCAAGTGAGGTCACCTCCAGAAAAGTTCAACCAGTCATCACGCTTTAACGGATAAAGATATTTTAATGAAACTTTCAGCGTTTGCTTACCTTTAGCGACGAAACAAAACCCACCGGAGATTTTTTTTTATATTTTCTGTTTTTGATTACTTGTTAATTTTGCATATTTGCCCCTTGGGGTTAAAATAGAAGATTCGGGCTAAAATAAGCAATTTTTATGAGAGCAAATTGACTTCGAACAGCATTTTTGGGTTTGCTCTGCCCATTAGAACGAATGAAAATGAAAGAAAATTGAAAACTCAAAGTATTGAAATTTCAGAAAATTAAAAGGTTGATTTTTGGGTGCGCAAAAATGTTCGGGCCATGGTCGATTTCGCCTTCCTTTTCTGACTCCACGTATTTTTTCCAAATCTCCCCAAAATGAACTCCCCAGATCCAAAAACACGATGTAAGTCGTGAAAACCTATGCCCCATAGTGACGTCACTTTTGTGGGATAAAATTTTGGAAGTGATCTCTAGCCCTACTCGTCGAGCGCATTCCGATGACACCACTTTCGTTTTCGTGCGACGCTTAGTATGGAGATTAGAGGGGGTTGCATCAACCCCCCCCTCCACCCCACCAAAAAAAATCGGGGTATGAGAATATGACCGGAAAGATGGGGAGGGATAAAAATGAAAAGTACTTCTTAATGACATGAAGCCTACATGTACTGGGCGGTTGGTGTAGACATATTTATACCTAAGCGTAAGCTAAACATTAATGAAGTAAGATTAGCTTATTATGTGCTTCCAAACCTAAGCACGGATGCTTAGCACATATTTGAACCTGGGTCCTCAATCCTTGCCTTTGCCCACGGGCAAAATGCACGGTCTTTGCCCTCGAGCAGAATCGTCGTTTTTATTCTTCTCATATTCATCGTACTGTAATCCCAGCATAAGTCACCGTTAGGCGCCCCGAGCGACTATGGGTGGGAGGCGGAATATCTTGACCGCTCCGGTGGTGCAGGCACGGTGAGTCACGCCCCGGTTGGAGGCCGGATATCTTGACAGCTCCGGTGGTACAGACACAGTGGCGAGCATCACACCGCTGCACGGTGTGACAACTCAAGGAAAAAACGGCCAGAAATGTATTTCTCGACAATTTTTTAACGCGATATTTGTGGCAAGATTGCATCAGCAGATGCCCGAAGCCACCAGGTCACATTTCTATGAAAATGTGCACAAGATTTGACATAGTAACAAGTCCACGAACATGGACAACATTAAACGTCGAAAAAACGATGCACATGTGTGCAAATGTCGTCGGAGTTTGACAACTGATCAAGCTAAGGACATTCTAAAAACCTGGGCAGGTGAGATATGAAACGATAACAGAGAACATTCTCATTGCGTTAGGCAATTCAAAACGGCATCGAACGGTTCACAATATGCTATATTTGATCAAACAATAAGTAATTATAATGGTCGTTGAACTTTTTAGTACCTGAAAGTTCGAATAGGATGTTTTATTAAACACAACAGCGCACAAGCAGCGACCACCACAATGAAATCAGCGATCCTTCGGCTATATGTACCGTAAGTTTCAGCTGTACCTAGCTTCCCGAACATCAATAGTGATAAATTGTATCCCGGCGGGCCGCGGTGCAGTGCAGTGGCCAGTCCGGGCGGTAAGGGGAAGCCAGAGCCGGACGTCGAGAGACGCCAGCTGACTGGGTAACCTGATCCAGCGGCTGACCGGGTAACCTGATCCAGCGGCTGACCGGGTAACCTGATCCAGCGGCTGACTGGGTAACCTGATTCAGCGGCTGACCGGGTAACCTGATCCAGCGGTTGCTATGCAAGAAAGCTCCCCTAGCCGACGAGGTGACTGAGTCGAGACGGGTCACGTACTGAGCGTTTCCCACGGCAGGGGAGCTGTCCTGACTGTGTGGCAACTATTATGATCATGTGATTAATTATAGTTTACAGTTGGTCAAGGAGAAGGAGGTTAAGGTGGGCACATCTAACGACGGGAACACGACTCGACGTGCCTTCGGAGACCCAGCTGCATTCAACGAGATCACTGGGATCGGCGAGGGTCTCGTCGTCCGTCTCGCATTCATTCTCACTGCTCTGCAAAAATAAGAGTCCGTGGATCCCGACCGGTACGACAGGTACGCCATGGATACAGTTCAGCTGATGGTACAGCGGTATCCATAGTTATACATGCTCGGCTCCGTGCACAAGCTCTGTGTATATTATTACAAATTGATGCTTTCATCCGTGGGAACATAGCAGAGTTGGAAAAACTGGAAACAAATATGCATTGGTGGCCCGTAATTATAGTGAAAATGTAGGTTCACATTTACATCTTAGCTGCGAAACACCTCCATCACTGGTCGGCAGAGGCAAGCCTCTAGCCGATATCGCCATATATTGCGCCTTCGTTTCATAACAAACGCAGGGTATGCGGCCTTTTTGTAGTGCGGTCCATTGCGCTCTCAATGGAGATTGCTGTGTGAAGGACACTTTTGAGGTACATCGGGCCATGCTTTACACAAAAATGTTCCCATTGATTCGTGAAATTAAGGGAATGTGCAGCATTGTGGGGCAGACACAAGTTATCTACCCCCCCCCCCACACACACACACACTTAGGTAGGTACGAGAGGTGGCAGATACTAGAACCGAAAGCCCAGGAAGTCTGTTCGGGATCAGTGGGCTCCTACTGGGTTTTAATGTGATGCTTAGTCAGCTCTGTAGATTCCATGCATTCACTAATGTATCCAGGAAGGACATCTCAGCCCAGACAAAAACAGCCTGATTCGGTGCAAGCTTGTTCTTTCATCTCAACTTATGCAAAACCTATCATCATTTTATGAAACAATGTTGCTCCGAGCTTATGCTTAGGTACCTAGGTAGGCGCCTAATGAGCTTTTCAAATCCAAGGAACATGCAAATTTGTGAAAATTAGTTTTTACATGACTCAAAATGACTCAAAATACTGTAACAGAGTTACTAGAAATTATACTTTTGGCAGTCCCGTAACTATAAATGACGTGACCCCGTAAGCCGACTTTAAAAGTATACCGTAAATGTAACACCCCCACGGGCCGACTTCCGCCGTCTCGAAGCCACCAGACGGTTGTGGAACCCGGATGGTGACGCGAGAGGGGCGTTTTACGCTTTTCGGCCAACGAGAGGCCAGGGGCCTCCGGGCGTCGCCAGCGGCCGCGCGGTCGGCCGTGAAAGGTGGCTGGACACTCGAGGCGCGCGGACGTGTGTTGAGCGCTTCCGCGCCCGCTAAATTTCTATCCAATTTCGGACTTTAAATTATTCTGAAAGGCATCTCACGGCTTTACTTCATAGAAGAAAGTTCTGTAATACGTCTAACTGTCTTGTGTGTTCGTTCGAGCGCTGCAGTGCAATACAGGCAGCTCAGAGGACTCTGGTGCTTTCACAACCGGGTTATCGCGAAACGCGGAGGTTATAGGCTATCACTCAAGCCGATATAGGAACTTTCCTACAAGTGTTGCCGTGCTCCGGACGTTCCCCGGACTTTCTTCGGACTTTCTCCGACTTTCTCCGACTTTCTGCAAGTACATCCAGATCAACACCAACTTGACCTTCAATCACGCCGATTCAGCACGGAGGGGCAAGGAAACGTCTTCCGCTTCATTTACGTAAGTCCGAGCAAATTTCATCATCCTTTTAAAAATACCACTTCCGATTTTCGACCACAAATAGAACTGTTTTAAAATTGCATAATTATGCTGTATACCTACCGTGTTCTGAATACTGTGTGTGAGAACTACTGTGTGAACTTCGAGCCGAATTTGAAACATATAATACTCCACAAAGTCAGCGAATAATTTTGAAAAAATACATAACGTAACTTAACCTAATTAATCATGACTGAGATATCTTCTGATAGACTAGCGGACTGTTTTAACAAAATTCGTTTGGAAATGCGAGCACAAGGTATAACTCAGAACGTCAAACCTTTTTCTGGAGATGGCCATAATAGGTTAACCGAATGGATTCGTCAATTAGAGCGTATTAACTTCAGCATGGATGATGAACAGATGCAGATAATTTGCATCAAAACGCTTACTGGACCCGCAGCCGAGTTCATGCAGCGCGTGTTCAAGGAGCAACCACTTATGACGTGGGCACAGATCAAGCACGTCATGAGGGAGAGATATTCGGACCTTTCGGATCAGAAATGCGCTCAGGAGGGTTTGCGAAAAATAAGACAAATTCGCATTGAGCTTGTACAGTTTTCCGTGAAAAATTAACCGCTCTGGCACGTGAAGCATACACAACATTAGAAAATCCCTCCACTCAGGAAATTCTCATTTATATTTTTAATAAAGGCGTCCAAAGTAGCTCATTGGCAAACAAGCTATATGGGCAAAACATCCGAACCATGGAGGAAGCCATCCAGTTTGCAGTGAAGGAGCAGAAGGTGGACAGAGTTATTGAGATCTGCAGAGGCGTACAAAGACAGGAGCCGATGGAATTCGACTCGAATCAGCCAGGCACAGGAGAGGACAAAGTAGAAACATTACAGAAACTCGTAATGGCAATAGGTCAATCGGTGGAAAAATTAGCAGCGTCAAAGCTAGAAACTAAGAAGCCACCCAGGGAGAACCAACCTCGCCCTGAACCACGGGTATTCCATCCCACCTACCAACAGTACCCCCGACCGCCACGAAACTACCCCTCAGGACCACACTATGGACCACCGCAGCCACGACCTCCTATGGGCCCCAGAGTATGGAGAGCACCACCCAACACCGCCCAGCACCCAGCTTACCGCTGGACTCCAGATGGTAGACCCATCTGTGTAAAGTGTGCCAAAATCGGTCACATTGCAAGACGGTGCCGCTCTCAGCCTATTAGCCAGTCGGAAAACTAATGAGCTCTGTCGCGACTGACCACTGTGATAGAGCTGAGCAAATTCAGACAGAGGAAACAACGAGAAAATAGAGGAAGAATATCAGGAAAAAGCCAAACCCCGAAAAACGTAAACAAAGGTTGGCACGCGTCCAACAAGTTCACATCAAGGCAAACACGCCCATGGCTTGGCTTCATATAGGCAACCAAAAAGCATATACGCTCGTGGACACTGGAGCCGACATATCGTTGATGTCGAAAAATTATTTGACGAAATCGCGGAGAAAGACATTATAAATTTATCACAGGACCGACGAGATTGCATACCACTGATATCCGCCAGTCGCCATCGCCTGAAAAACATTGGAGTCGGAACCTTCATGGTGGAAATGAGCAAATTCCGAAAACAATTCGAATTTCAAATTGTAGAGGACCTAAAACAGGAGTGCATGCTGGGAAATGATTTCTTGACTAAGTTTGGAGCGAAGTTAGATTTTGAGAAGAAAGCCCTCTGCATCGAAGGAAAGATGATTCCTCTCAGACCGCAAAAAACAGAACAGTGAACCGACTAGCTCACTCGTCCGAGTCAAGGAAAGAATTCACATTCCCGCCAACATTGTAGTGGAATGTCCAGCCTTCATTAACCGTTTCCAACTAGTCGATCAAAATTGTCATGTACACTCGCTGGATAACATGCCGCTGATCTCTGAGGAACCTGGCTTGTTCATAACAGAAATAATAGCGAAACCTGACCAACACAAACGCGTACCAGTGCGAATTGTCAATACTACTACTCGCGATTTATCCTTGCACCCAGAGCAGGTGATCGCAGCCGCTGAGACTATGGACGATTCTGACTTGGAAAACCTGATTGATATGACACAGGACATTGAACTGACGCCACCAACCGCTCCCTCTGATCCGCTTGATCAAGCCAAACTGGCTCACCTGACTGGTGCTGACAAAGACAGACTAGAACAGCTGTTAAGTGCTAATACTGACTTATTTGCCGAGACTGACGCAGATCTTGGAACGACTGATGTCATCAAAATGGACATTGACACTGGAGATAACCCGCCAATCCGACAGGCTCCATACAAAACCCCATTCTCTCAGCGAAAATACGTAGAAGAACAAATTAAAGTGATGCTAGACGCCGGTATCATTGAGGACTCAGACAGTCCCCGGGCCGCCCCGATAGTGATTGTTCGCAAAAAAGATGGAAGCAACCGGTTCACGATTGACTTCAGAAAATTAAATAAGGTGACCAAGAAAAATAGCTACCCACTCCCACTAATTGAGGACATTCTTGCCTCTATGGGAGGTGCGAACTTCTTTTCGTCCTTGGATCTGAAAGCTGGTTACTGGCAAATCCCGATGTCCGAAGAGAGTATTCCAAAAACTGCATTCACGTGTTTTTTAGGCCTGTGAAACTTTCGAAAAATGCCATTCGGAATTTGCAACGCTCCGAGCAAATTTGCGGAACTGATGAATAAAGTGCTGTCTGGCATTCAAAATCAGTTTGCAACAGCCTACATCGATGACATAATCGTATACTCCAAAACGTTTGACGAACATTTGGCCCATCTTGAAGAAGTATTCCGCCGACTACGAAAAGCGAAATTGAAACTAAAACTGTCGAAATGTGACTTCTTGAAAGAAAGAGTACAGTACTTGGGACACCTAGTGTCAGCCTCTGGCATCAAGCCAAACCCCGAGAAAGTGGAAGCGATTCAACATATGGCAGCCCCGACCAATGTCAAGGGAGTCCGCTCATTCATCGGTATGTGTTCATACTATCGTCGCTTCATTCCCAACTTCAGCAAAATATCCACGCCACTTATAAACCTCACCAAGAAACATGCAAGATTTGACTGGACAGACGAGTGTGAGCATTCTTTCGAAACCCTGAAACGAAAATTAGCTTCCGCACCCGTGCTGGCATATCCCGACATCACGAAAGCGTACAAATTATACACGGATGCCTCCCAGGAAGCAGCTGGAGCCGTGTTAGTGCAGGAACACGGAGAAGGTGAAAGAGTGGTACAGTACCTGTCGAAACAATTGAATGAAACATAACGTAAATGGCCGGTGGTGCAGAAAGAGGCTTATGCGTGTGTTTGGGCTGTGCAAAAATTACGCCAATATTTTCTTGGATCGAAATTCACCATTCTGACCGATCACCGTCCACTTACCTTCTTGAACCTGTCAGAAATGAAAAATCAAATGTTGCAGAGATGGGCTATCATGCTTTCAGAGCACAACTGCGAAATTATTTATATTAAAGGAAGCAAAATATTGTCGCGACCCATCTCAGTAGAATGCACGAAACTGACCAAGACGTGAATGTCATAGATTCAGACCATGTTCCAATGGGTGATCTCCGTCACACCGAATTCAGAAAACCAGAAGAGGACCTGAGCAGAGAGGAAAAATTTCAGGACGTACTAGTGAAATGGGAGAATATAGCGAAACTGCAGAATGCAGATGAGGAAATTGCAAATATTCGAAAAATCATGAATGACAAAAATCACGCAGGTTATCGGGACATCGTTTTGCATTACATGGAATTGGACAAACTGATCTACAAAATTAGTGACGGACCTCGCTGTGGACCATTTCCAGGCTTACAACTATGCGTGCCTAAATCCCTGAGACAGGAAGTATTGAAGGAGATGCACGAAGGTTTCTTTGCAGGACACATGGGAATCACCAAAACATACGAAAAGCTTAAATTCAGGGACCCGTCTCGGGCAATGGCGTGGGCCGCCGAACAACATCCGTCGCAACCCGCCCAATCCCCTCACCACCAAGAGCCGTCCACACACACGCACACATTAAATACGGCTACCACACTAGACACCAGGAACACTCAGAGGGACCCGACCATTGTCATCAGACCAGAACCCACAGCACAGAACACGACACAAGCACTGGCACCATCCCCCACACCACCGCCCATACCACACCGTGAAGCACTCAAGCTATCACTCGTACCATGCCCACCAGAATCACCTGAAGCACCACCAGCATCAATCACGCGACGCAAAAACACCCTAATCATTATGGACCAATCACAGACTCCGATGACGACTCAGCCACCTCATATAACACCTATCAGACTACCCAAGCACCGACAACAAGAGCAACCCACAAACCAAACGATGCATCTACCAACAAACCACACACCACAACTACCAAGAAACCCAAAACTCGCACCAAAACGACCCGACACTAAACAGCATCCGAACAAACAATATCCGACCAATTATCCCTCCCACTCTTTCCCAACTCTATCCATGACGTGTGTCAAAAGAGAGAAAAACAACAACAAAAACAAGAAAGAAAAAAACAACAAACGAACTAAGAAAAAACAAAACAAAAACAAACAAACAAACAAAGAAAACAAAGAAATGGAAAAAAAACCAACTCAAAAAGTCCAAACAGTGTATGACATGAAAGTGTTTCTTGCAATGTTCAATCGAAAGGCGATGACCTTCCACCCTCCAACTACGCCCCGGCACCGACCGGACCAACAACTTCAACCTCTCTACCAAGTCGTAAACAGCCGATATCACCTGACGGTGGCAGGCTGGTACACCTTAATATCACTCACTCATATTATTGGAACGGAATGTGGAGAGACACAGTGGCCTACCTCAAAGCTTGCGTGCCTTGCACAGGACGCAAAGCCAAAGCAGCCCCAGCCCCGATGCAGGAGATGCCAGTACCTCACTATCCCTTCGAAATGATTGCGATCGACACGTGTGGACCATATCCAGAAACACAAAAAGGTACCGTTACGTCATCACGATCATCGACTTGTTTTCTTCTTGGCCGGAAAGTTTTTGCACTAAGCGAAAGGATGCTCATACCGTCGCGAAAATCCTTATGGAAGAAATCATCCCACGGCACTCATGTCCACGCGTGATACTTTCGGGCTTAGGAACAGAATTTAGAAATGCCGTTGTAGACCAGCTGGAAACCTGGTTGAATATTCGCCATTTCACCACCAGTGCATATCGGCCGCAAAGTAACAGACGCTGCGAAAGATACCATAGGTGCCAAAATGACATATTGGCAAAAACGATCAACAAAAATCAAGATGACTGGGACACAAAAATTCCCGCCACTCTTGCCGCCTATCGGACCGCTAACATTGGAAGCTCTGGAACCATCTCGCCATTCTTCACACTGTACGGCAGAGACCCCGCTCTTCCCCTGGACAATTTGCTCCAGCCTAAAATGAAATATTACGGAGAAGACTATGTCCCAAAATTGCTGTCTAATTTACATGAAGCGTACAGCCATGTAAAAACGCAAATTGTGGAGAACCATGAACGGAACCGTGAGTACGCAGACCGCAAAGCCAAGCCGCGAAATTTCAAAATTGGAGATCCCGTGTATTACTATGACACAACGGTACAACCTGGCAAGTCGTCAAAGTTCTCGTTGCCGTGGAAACCATACTTTCGGATTGTCAAACAGACTAGCCCAGTCAATTATGTTATCAGAAATCAGACCTCCGGTAAGACCCGGTTGGTGCATGCACAGAAACTACGGCTAGCCGACCCGAACACAGCATGGGAACCTACCAGGGACCAAGACGAACCGGTGAACCTGAAATATTTAGAGAAAACTTCTAAGGTAGATGGTACTGCCCCTGCACGAGTGCAGCCTTTTAGGTCAACCAAACGGGCCGAGGCCGGCCCTGACTACAGTCCCTGTGAGGATTGGCCCACGGACGTATGCAGCCCACAGAGAACAAAGGATGATGAAACCGCTGAGTTGACTGAGCCCATGCCTGGCTCGATGCAACCACCGCCGGTCGAGTCTGACCTGCCAGAGAGATCACCTCTCACCCAGTCAGCAGATGTAGCTGAGCCCCCATCGGTATCGAGTGATACTCAGACAGACATTCCTCTGTCTGAACCAGTTCAGAGAAACAAAAGGCCGTTGCCGTCGACTAGTGAGTCAGACGACGACGCCCCATTTTCGGAACCAGCGGAACTAAACAAAAGACTACTTCCCTCTTCGAGCGATTCAGAAGACAATTTACCACCCCTTTCAGAATTAGCAGAGCGCCTAAAACGACCCTTACCCGTGTCCAGTGATTCAGACCCTGAAACTTCACAATCACAATTGGCAAAACGTTCAAAACCTCTAATTAGCGAATCGGAAGATGAAATTCCGCTTTCAGAATTAGCAAAACGCTTGCAGGACTCGACTGAAAGCCCAGTGAGACCAGTCCCTGAAAAACGACTTTTGGTGGAATCATCTGATGAGGATCGTCCTCCATGCAAACTTCAAATTCACGATGACTCCGCTACTTCCACTGATTACGAAGCTGATGTGGACCGAGTCGACGTCACGCCTAATACAGTTAACGCCTTTGCGAGCCTTGTGGAGATGCAAAATGATTCAATAATGAAGCAGTTCAAATTACAAATGATGATGTTCCAGTCTATACTTAAGTAACGGCTCTAGTAGATATGTCGTCGAAGTGTACCAGTGAGTCGCTTCATGTGAACATGTAACTGTATTGTTGACGCAGTGGCGTCACAAACGGTGACCGAGTAACGCCACCTACCGGCCTGATTGCCGATGTGATGGACGTGGTGTGAGCAGCGCCATTGTGATGGAACCCCATATGGGCGTAATGATGTTGATGTGACGTTGTGACGTCACCTATCCTAATGTCTAGTGTGACACAGGTCTTTGATTTTACAGAATGTCGGTGGTCGAAATCATTCCCATCCTGCTCTTCCTTATACTCAAAACCACTTACGGAACTCTGTTTTTGCCACGTGGTGTATTGTACTCAACCCATGAGATCTGGAATGTACATGTGCCTCTTCATGTGTATGATGTGCCTACAACGCTGAGCGACCGGAACCACACGCTACATGTGTTCGAAAAACGTATAGGATTATATCTCACTGACCATCCGCAGTTTCCGTATTCCGACAACGTGAAATCCCAGCTGACCGAAAGCTTGAAAACACTTAGGACAAATTTAGATAATACGGTCCGGGCAGCCAACTCAATCAATCCGAACCATCAAAGACAGAAGCGATCCGTCCTGCCCTTCGTTGGAAATGCCTTGTCCTTTCTCTTCGGTACAGCTACCGACGCTGACCTCGAAGCCATCCTCAGCCGACTTGATACTTTGGAAAATGTAAAAGACAACATAGTTCACATTCTCGGAGAAAATGTACACGAAAACGAAAAACGAAAACGAACATGAACGAACATGAACACGAACACGAACATGAACGAACATGAACATGAACGAACATGAACACGAGAAAACGAACATGAACCATACCAACGCGGAAGTACAAACGAATCGCGAGGCGATCAACCAGATCAGTCGTTTGGTGAACAATCTGACCTACCAGGTCTCAATTATGGAACGCACCGAACTGCAATACCTTGAAATCTACATTTCGCTTCAAACCCAAATCACCAAGGTGACTGAAAACGCTTGAGCCATCATTCAACAAGCTAGCAATCAACTCTCGGAATTACAGATGGAACTCAGCCTTTTGACTCATGGCATGCTGTCCCAATCACTGGTAAAACCAGCTCAACTACTCAGAGTTATTTCGACCATCAGCAATGCCCTACCTAACGGTAAAACTTTGCCCTACCGGTCCGACAAACTCGAGGAGTATTACCGGATCATTTATACCTCATTGACCGTCGTTAACTCCAACTCCTACATGACGCTGCCCATCCCCATCGTCAACATTCCGGAACGCTTCAACGTGTTTGAAATCTTCAATACAAAACTGCCTGACCGAAACTCGTCTTTGGAAACGAAATTTGAAACGGGAAACGTGAAGTTCTTTGCCATCAGCCAGGACAACACCCGCTTCATGGAGATATCTGAAGATATCCGAATATGCCTGCAACAAAAGTTATCTTTCTGTCATTTCCACCGGGCCGAACAATTCACAGCGACGGCCGCGTCCTGTGTGAAATCACTGTGTCTGCGTGAAATCGACGAAATTAGCACACAGTGCAAGGCACTCGTGTCCTTCAAAAGTACCCCGACAGCTTTGGAAGTCGAACGAAACCTTTGGCTGATCGCTTCAGGATCAACGGTGAACATTCAAATGGTTTGTGTCAATGGCACTTCAGAATTCACCACGACCACCCCTGCACAGTTGGTGCACCTGAGAAATGGATGCTCAATCCTTTCCAAGTATTTTCGAATCCCCACGGCCAGCTCAAAAACGTCCCTTGTGGATATCAACCTTGTGAACTTCTTGCGTTCACAGCTTGCCCAGTTAGTCGAGCTGACCGAGCAGACAATTCGGGCCCGGCTACCGAGCCTTGACAGCAACTCCGAGACGGCAGCCCTGTCGATGTTACCTGACCTCGACATCCCGATCTCCCGCCTCAGCTATCAACTGCAGACAACACGTGACCTCCGCTACCATACAGTGTTAGGACATTCGGCCTTGATCTTCCCAGTGGTACTGATGTTCGTAGCCGCAACAGGTGTTATCATGTACTGTCTGATGCGACGCAAACAGAGTTCTGTTCCCGCCAGTCCCACACCGCAACCTTCAACCCTTCAACCCCTCCCGCTCGGTGAAGACATCATCGTCATCCGTCCTGGCCCTGGGCCAACATCAACGCGACCTGACAATCGGGCGTGACGAGTCCGTCACGCCAGTTGCCGCAGGACCACCGATCGAGCACGCCGCCGCCGCACGCCGCCTCCCGCCGACTACCGCCGAGAACGACATGAACTTCGAAATCTCGCGTGTCCTCGCAGTCAGGTGGGACTGCGCGGGCATGGCCGAGTACCTCGTGGAGTGGGATGGCTTTCCGCCATCTCAGGCCTCCTGGGAGGAGGCCAGTCATCTGTCAGCCGATCTTCTGGTCCGCATTGTGACCAACGACTACAAGCTGCCTGTGGACCGCTGTGGGCCGCAAGGACGTCCCGGCCCGCGGATGGTGAAGCCACCAACGTACCGTCATCTGGACAGACGGTGCACTACTTACGGCTACATACTAGCCCGGCACTCAGTTGGCCCGCTACCGAGCGCTGCCCCTGCGAACGCGAGAGCCGACTCTGCCGACGTAAACGTCGTCACCCCGGACTGGTGTGACGTGTGTGGCCGTGACCTACGGGAACACGTCAGCGGCTCCTGCGAGGCGAGTCTGCCCGCAGTCATCACACCCAGCCCGTCTCACAGTCGCCCCATAGGCGCGAGGGCATAGGGTCTCTCTCCGGTCGGCGAAGACGCAGGCGCAAACGCTGACGTCGCAGGCGCCGACGTTGCAACTCCAGGCGCCGCCGCGGCGAACGCGAGTGTCGCGACTGCAACCGCGAGCGCCGTCGAAGCCGAAACCAACCGTTTGCTGCAGCGGTATCGCGCGTACCGTCAGGCGGTGAAATACCGCAAGGCCGACCAGTGAGCGCGGTCGTCGAGTGTCGTATCCCGGGCGGCAACGATCTGCAGCATGGCAAGGTCGCCCATGCTCAGGCATCCCCTCCCCGAACCGGAGTGAACTTTCTGCAGTGCGCGCGCGACAGTGATCGGCGAAATTATATGATATAAATCGTCTGCGAGTGTCGCGTAGTAGTGACATAGTTTAATTTACTAACATGGATCAGATTGTGGGTACCCTTATAAACCCCCTAGGATAACCCACGTAGAACCGTGTGCAATTGGAACTTGTGTTAATTAGTTGTCGTATCGTAAGTGTTTCTTGATTCGTGTGTAATTGTAGAAGGCCGTGATTTGTCTGAGTGGAAGCTCAGAATTAATCTGTGAATTAATCCGATCTTTTCGGACCTCGTTTTGTGATGTAACAGAGTTACTAGAAATTATACTTTTGGCAGTCCCGTAACTGTAAATGACGTGACCCCGTAAGCCTACCGACTGTAAAGGTATACCGTAAATGTAACACCCCCACGGGCCTCTGGCTGCCGGCCGACTTCCGCCGTCTCGAAGCCACCAGACGGTTCTGGAACCCGGATGGTGACGCGAGAGGGGCGTTTTACGCTTTTCGGCCAATGAGAGGCCAGGGCCCTCCGGGCGTCGCCAGCGGCCGCGCGGTTGGCCGTGAGAGGTGGCTGGACACTCGAGGCGCGCGGACGTGTGTTGAGCGCTTCCGCGCCCGCTACATTTCTATCTAATTTCGGACTTTAAATTTTTCTGAAAGGCATCTCACGGCTTTCCTTCATAGAAGAAAGTTCTGTACTGCGTCTAACTGTCTCGTGTGTTCGTTCGAGCGCTGCAGTGCAATACAGGCAGCTCAGAGGACTCTGGTGCTTTCACAACCAGGTTATCGCGAAACGCGGAGGTTATAGGCTATCACTCAAGCCGATATAGGAATTTTCCTACACTAGTAAATGACTCAAAACCAATTTTCTGGATCTGCACAATGCACGCAATTTGGTTAAATATATAGAAGCCCCTAGGGCACGTTTCGTTAAAAATGGGTTTTTCCAGTATCTTGATGTAATTTGAGATGATTTTAAATTCAATATCTTTTGGAAATGAAAACAGTTTTTGGCATAAGCATTTCAAGTTCTACTTGAGTCTCAATAAGCAGTCATTTAACCAAGACAATAACATCAAAATCAATAAAATGACATTTAAAACAACCACACAACAAATTGTGACAATGCAGATAGACATATGCTACACCCCGCACTTCAACAAAATACAAGAAGTATATAGAACAAACAAAAAAGTTTCGTGTGGGGCAGTATGTATTGAAGACTAATGCAATATTACAACAAAAACCTAACCTAACCTAACCTAATCTACTAATGTTAGATCACCTAAGTCTACTGATATTGAACCACTTAAACCTACTGATGTTGGGTCACCTAATATCATTACATCCCTGTAGGATTATGCATCATTTGCAATATCAAGGCTAGGTGACATGATTTTAAATAGTGAAAATGTTGCTTTTATGTGATTTCCCAAAGAAATAGCACACAAAGAAGTTGCTAGGTAAGCTTCAACACGTCCAGTCCATGCATTCTTGTTTATTATTTGCTCTTAGGGGCTTATATATCAATACAAAAGAAGTTTTTGTTTGGGAAGGAAAAACTGATTGGATTTTCCTTAAATACCTCTTTGGTGTGCTACGCTTGTGTAGAATGGACAGAAGTAGCCATGCCTATATTGAGAAAAAATGTTGACAGTGCATGCACAACTTAGCATGACTATGTGAATTGTGGTTTTCTAACAATTGTGACAAGAAACTTTAGGTTAGCCAGCATCATTCCTGGATCTGCCCCTGTATCTAGGAAATTCATGTTCTGACTCTAGATCTTTATCTATATATATATATATATATATATATATATATATATATATATATATATATATATATATATATATATATATATATATATACATATATATATATATATATATATATATATATATATATATATATATATATATATATATATATATATATATATATATATATATTTATACAAGATATATATATATATATCATCCATAGTAGGCTCACATATATAGGCCATCATCAAGAATAAGAAATCTCACTGATAAATCCTTGAAAAGCATTTTCTGATCTATGATATGAGGACAAATTAACGTCAAATCCTCCGGCCGGGAAAAGGCTTCCTTCCGGGAAGGCTCGAGTGTATCTTTACCTCCAAATTTTCAGCCAAAGACCCCCTGAGAGAAACAGCTGCCGAATTTTCTGAACCAAAGAAATAAGGTGGGGAAAATCCGAGGACATTTTTATGGGGAGGGGGAGTGCAGTCGCGATTTTTTGCCTCACCTCTCTTGGGTGCCCCGGACCGCCCCTGCCTTAGAATGGCATTTGACAACTCATCGTGAGCAGGGGCAATCTTGCAAACCAGAGCATAAACAAACCAAAGGCTTTTGGTATGTATGTCTTAAGAATTTCGTATTTCAACAAGCAATTGGAAAGGATGCCATCAGACCACTGCATGCTATCAACAGTGGGGGGATACCTGTACTTATGGCAGGCTGCCAGCCATACGTTGAGGCGTTTCTTTGCAGTTAGCATCATAAGGTTAATGTTTAATTTAGCTCTGTGAGTGAGGGCACATAGTTTAACCCCCTCCCTCATCGTTTGTTCCGATACCCTTGATCACCGGCGACACTGGGCATGACGCAGCAGTGGAGACAAGACGGCATAGATACAAATTTATTGAATATGAAAGGAGGATGTTGAAGGTTGCGTGCGGGCCAGCGATGAAGCTGGCCTTTGGAGCTCTGGCGCCTGATGAACACACACACGACGATTTTCTTACGTGAAAATCGAGGGTATCATAACGTACATCACGCACAAGCGTGCTAATCGCGTTTGGAAGCGGGTTCTGAGTTTGCCCTAATCTGCCCTAATCGCCCTAATCTGCTCGGTGTTCAAGTGACCACGATAATGTGCAACCGAGCAATGGCCCACCTCGTCTTACGTTCAGCCAATGTCAGCAATATACTCGTATGTGAGAAGCCAAGCAGAACAGATCACACCGTGATAATTAGAAGACCAGTTCATGCATTGGCTTCAACGAAAATTACTGTCGTTGTCCGTATGTGACACCAGCACTCTATATACCAATATCTGAGTCAATGATCAAAATATGGACAGCATTACCAACAGTGTCATATATATTCGCTCAATGCTTCTATAGGCCTAGCGAAGCTTGGCTGAAGAGCGAACAATTCTGGCGTATTTCTGTACAGGACAGTGAAACACATCCCAGAATAATCCGCCCATCTCCAATGTCCTCCATATATTACCCAAAAGAGAGAAGTTCAACGCAATCACCTAGCATCTCAGAGTCTGAGAGTCTGAGAGTCTACCCTACTGGCAGCCGCCGCCAAATTCGCAAACCACTTATCACAATGTGCCGGGACTTCCCAGATCAGACCACGTCCACCAGTTCAGCATCGTGAAGTGCGCAGTGCTGAAGCGTCTGGTGGGGACAGTGCCGATCGTCGTCACGTCGATCGGGCCGTCGTAGGTCCAGCTGAACCACGACACCAGCTGCCGATACGTTCCTCACAGTCCGGCGGCAGCACACAACACCAGCTGCCGATACGTGCCTCACAGTCCGGCGGCAGCATACAACACCAGCTGGCGATACGTGCCTCACAGTCCGGTGGCAGCACACAACACCAGCTGCCGATACGTGCCTCACAGTCCGGCGGCAGCATACAACACCAGCTGGCGATACGTGCCTCACAGTCCGGTGGCAGCACACAACACCAGCTGCCGATACGTGCCTCACAGTCCGGTGGCAGCACACAACACCAGCTGCCGATACGTGCCTCACAGTCCGGCGGCAGCACACAACAACTGCAACCGCTTCACGAATGTGTAAAACAAAATGCCCATTGAGCGCACGAAGAAGTCCCGAGTGGCGATGTTTGTCTAAGTACTTATGCACTCAAAATTAAAGCGGATGGGAGCAGAAATTGAGCGCATGATCATGGGCATGCCCACTACAACAAGTCATCGAATCACAACATGTGAAGGGCGCGCAATTCGCGGCGTGGGGAGCATTTGAGATACTATAGCTAATACTTTGCATTAAGCCAGCGATCACCTAAGCGAATTACGCCCCAATGCTACTCCAGAAACTGGATGCTTCTTAATTGCATCCAAGAGTTACACATATAGCCAACAGCTCTTTGAGCATGCTAATTAATTTACATACACAACATGATCTGCTTCAATCGTATCTGCTCACACCATATACAATATGCATGCAGTCTTGCATGGGAAAATACGGAACATCACTAACTACCATCTATGCATGAAGACATTCATAATGGACACTGGGCACATTTGCTCCAAAGCAGTGCACTGTGCCTAGCAGCACCACAAAATACACCTGCCGACATTTTGTTCTTCATAATACTCCCCGACATCACAACCGTTGGGTATTTCCAAAATCACGACAGTCAGGCCTGGTCACATTTGACATTCGCATCAAATATCGTATTGGTCACATTGGTCACATTCGTATCAAATGTGACTAATTTGCAGATCGCGCGGGGTTCGGCTATCCTGTCTTCACCAGCTCTCGCCGCATCGGCACGACCATCTCACGCCAGGCGTCAATGCGGTGAGACAGAGCTCTGACAGAGTGCCCGTGTCGCCGACAACCAGTAGAAGCTCCACGCATGGAATGTGGCCATGTCATCGCTGGAGTGCACACCGCTACACCCGCCGCTACATCCCTAGACGACAACTGCACGCGAACGACTATTCCCGGCCAACAGGAAGCGTCCTGGTGGTCCGGCGGTCCTGGCTAATACCCGGCCAGAGTGCAATCTCGCCGGGGCGCTCCTCGCTCCTCGTTCCTCGTTCCTCGTTCCTCGTTCCTCGTTCCTCGTTCCTCGTTCCTCGTTCCTCGTTCCTCGCTCCTCGCCCCTCGCTCCTCGCACCAGCTCCGCTTTTCGCACCATCTCGCGCTCCCAGACAGCACTCACACCGATCGGCGCGAGCGAGTGGAGACCTGCCGCCCGGGCGTCCGGCCGCCCCGGCACGACACCAGGCTGGTCTCTCGCAGCTGGGAGCGGCCGGCGCCGCCGGCGGTGGCGGCCTCCTGCTGGCGCAGCAGACCCGTGATCTGGCCGCGGTAGATGCGCTCGCCGGCCGCCTCGGACGGACCTTCGTCGTCGTCGCCGCCGCCGGCGAAGATGCTGACAGTGAACTGGTCGGCGGCGGCGGCGGCCGGCGGCGTCCGCTCGGCCCGGCCCGACCGGCGCTCGCTGCCCTCGCGCTTGCGGTACACGATCTCGATGTTGCGGCAGATCACGTCGTACGCGTCGGCCTTGCCCTGCTCGCAGAGGCGCGGCAGCAGAGGGAAGCCCGACTCGCGCGGCTCGCCGGGCGAGTCGGGCGCCGATTGCTCCGACTGGGTCGCCCTGCTGGCCGACAGCAGCGACGCCAGCACGCGGCGACTGCGGACCTCCACGTAGCCGTTCAGGGTGACCTCGTGCCGCCCCGACAGGTGCCGCCGCACCGAGTCCGTGCGCAGGCTGCTCGACATCGTGTTGGGCGTGGAGTCGACGCCGCGACGGCGCCGCGACGTCTGCACCAGGATGCCGTTGATCTCGATGGCGGGGTGCACCTTGGATGAGCGGCGCGCCAGACACTTGAACCACGCCAGCGCGCCGGCCCGGAAGTGCTCGTTCAGCCAGCAGTAGATGAACGGGTTGTAGCACACGTTGGACATGGCCAGCCAGTGGCAGAAGAAGAACAGCGTCGAGTTGTGCCGTGTCGGGCTCGTCTCGACACTGAAATCGACGATCAGGTGGTACATGTTGAGCGGCATCCAGCAGATGGCGAACAGCACCACCACCACCATCAGCATCTTGATGGTCTTGCGCTTGGCCCTGGCCTGGTAGATCATCTGCTCCTCGGTGGCGGCGCCGAGCACGACGCGGCTCCACACCTTGCGCGTGATGATGCCGTACGCCACGCCGGTGATGGTGAGCGGCACGTAGTACTGCGTCAGGCTGGTCACCAGCGTCAGCCACTTGCGGAACTGGCGCGACGGCGACGGGTAGCGCGTTTGGCAGCGCGTCAGCGCGCGGATCGTGAACACTGTCACCACCTCGTTGTAGACGGCGTGCGGCAGCGAGATGACGCCCGCCAGCAGCCAGATGACGGCGATGATGGCGGCGCCGTGCACCGGCCCAAGTCGCGGTTTCAGTGGCTTGACGATCACCTGTGTGCACGCCATACAGAGATCGGTTATTGTTTGACTAAAGTCGCGAGTCGATGATGTTGGTTCAACATGGGATAAGGCATTTCATTCCGGGAACTGTGCGCACAACTCTGTCAGATGCGCTAGTGTATAATTAGAGATGGTGGCGATGGCTGCTTGAATGGCGTGAGATCCATTTGTGACTGTCAGAATACCCCGAGGCGAGGAAAAAAACACCAATTATTTTCCTCCGATCAAAGTACGCAAAATGGACTGGAAATAGTTTGCCACATAGCATGCATTAAAAGAAGCTTGTCGTCATAACTTTTTTCATAAAAAATAATTCGAGGAAAATAATTACTTATATTAATTTTGGGGTCATGCGTGGAATGTGCCCTCCGCCACCGCAACTCCCAACCCCACGCCTTTGATGCACAAGCAAATGAAACCTAAAATGTCAAATTGAACACTAAGCATGAAGGTCATGATATAAATGGCATCTGTGAATTACACACCTGGTACCGGTCCAGTGCGATGGCGGCCATCGTAAATGCTGAGACGTACACGGCGCACACCTGAATGTACGGCACCACGGAGCACATGAAGCTGCCGAACGGCCAGTCGTCCAGCAGGATCCTGCTGATGTTGAAGGGGATGTTGAGGCACGTCATCAGCACGTCCGAGACGGCCAGATTGGCAATGAAAGTGTTGGTAACGGTGTGGAGTCGCTTGTTGCGCACCACCACCTGGCAGACCAGCAGGTTGCCGAACAGAGAGATAATAATGATCACCGAGTAGGCGAGGATGACGATGCTGATGCGACTGGCCTCATCGCGGTGTGTGATCAGGCCGGAGAAGTCGAGATCGCCTCCGCCGTCGGCGCTCAGGTTGCGGGACGCGTTGGAGAAGATGCGCAGCACCCGCTCCAGGTCGGAGCGCGAGATGGACGTGACGTTGACCGGCCGGCGGGGCGGCAGCGGTCTGGTCGCCTTCAGCAGGTCGTGAATCCGGTTGTAGATGTCGCTGTCCTGGTCGGCCACTGTCGACGTGGCCGGCGCCACACAGCCGGCCAGCAGCAGTGCCGTCGGCAGCGCCGTGAGCGCCAGAACACGCGCCATGTCGGCGACGGCGCGCGGACGTCGTGCGGCTCGCCGGCGCCGCTCAGCACGCTGCGGTCGAGGCGGGAGCCGCCTCAGCCGGACCAAGGCTCTCGCCGGCTCAGTCGGCGCGGCTGCCGGCTGTCAGTCGGGCGTCTCGGGCCGCCGCGTGTGCTCGCCGCTTCCGGGGGCCGGGCGCGACGCTTGTGGAGCACGTCGCGCGTCTGCCGGAAACGCGCGTGTCAGCAGGTCAGCGGCTGTCGGGGGGGGGGGAGTTGATAGCGGCCGTCACGCCCCAGGTCGTCGCCCACCCAACGGGACGTTTACGTGCCGCCGACAGGGGGAGGTGTCGGCCGCTCGGGGACGGACGGCTGGGCCAATAATGTGAAGACAGCGGCGCCGCCGCCGGGTCAGATCGGCTGCGGTCGGCGGCGAGCCACAGTCACGGCCGTCCAAGACGAGCCGCGTCCGTGCTCGCATGCTTCCGAGCCACTGTCGACGCGTGAAGCTGTGGGATTGCCGCAGATTTGTGTACATGGCGTCTATCCTGGTGAAATATCGTCAGCTGAATGAAGAACAGTTGCCGATTTAGTCCCATCGCATCCACTTGGGATCAGTGTCATGCCAGTAGCGTCACACTGGAGACTATCGTCCGCTGATAAATGGGCATCAATCTTTGGGGCGATCCGGCAGCAGTCGACATATTCCGATGCATTTGGCACCTGACACCCTCATGGCTAGGCGTGATGCTGACAATGGCTGAGGCTGATTCCAGTAGCGGCAATTCCAAGGATATCAGAACCAGTGTGCCGCCAGCAGGAGGCTTCAGACTACATCAACCGCGTGATGTCGGTTGTATCACCCAGTAAGACGTAGAGTACTGTCCATGCGGACGTTTTTTACACGTGGATACCTCATGCCAGAATCCAAGTGGGAAGGGCAACCCGATGTTAGGGCAGAGGTAATAGGAGGAGGTAAACTCGATATTAGGGCGATATAAGAGCTTATGCACGTGCCAATTTTGGCTATGTTAGTGGTTGGATCATGGATGCCACTGTGAGATATTGCGACACTCATGTCAAGAAATTCCCGACCTGATCGCGGGTTGTATAGAACATATCCGGGTAACCCAATGTCGCCAATTAAACAATTTTACGATAACGCGGCTTGTCAGAGGCACTTTTTGCGATGTAATAAAACGTGTGGCAGAAAGGAAGGTGCTAAGGACATGGGAAAAGGAAAACCCGCTGTCCAAATAACGTCCAAACTGGTGGAGGCGGTGAAGCAAAGGTGAGTGTGTCCCAGCGAATCTTTCCCAGAACATTCGGATGTAGCCGCACTCTTATCTTCAAAGTTATAGAACAGGCTGGTCTCAAATGCTAGAAGAGACAAGAAGAACCTCAGGTGAAAGACAAACAAAATAAATTACAGAAAGCCAGGCCATGCCACCCCTTTAGTGGATCCACACTGGCTGGGGTGAGCGCAAGGTGGTTATGGACGACGAAGCCTATTTCAGTGCTATACTAGGAGACAGATGCTGGGAAACGTAGGACTGGGCCTGACGGTGACGTTCGAAGTCAGGCTCAAGACCGGGAGAAGTTCCTGAGGAAGGTTATGGTATGGATGGCGGTAAGCCCCCGATGAATATTAAGTAAGCCATTGTTCTGCAAGAGCGCGGCCACGATTGATGGAAAGTTTTACCGGAAAGTGTGCCAGGGTCATCTTAGCTCCGTATTGGCTTATAAATACCCTGACGGAGACTATGTTCGGTGGCCCGACCTGGTCACGGTTCTGTGCGCTGCTGAAGCCATTAGACTCTTGGAGGAGTTCAAGCTCAACTACGTGAGTAAGTCAGACGGCCCACCCAATCGCACTCAGATTCGGCCAATCGAGGACATGTGGGGCATTCTTAAGCGAGCGGTGTACAAGGGCGACTGACAGGCGAAGTGTGAGCACCAACTGCTATCGCAGATACAGAGCGTGGTCAGATTTCCGCACCCGGAGGTGCCGCGAAAAAAAAGAGAATGGCGATCACCGCGCACATGTGCCTAACCGAGTGCAGGGGGGCTTCAACGTCAATGCACTAAAGGTTACAACATACAGTGTCTGAGCTTCAGCATAGTGTTACTTCCCCATTCATATCCCAACATCAGACACTACCACTCCGCTTTTAATTTCGTTCGGATTTCAATTTATCACTCGTTATATATGTATCGATATTAAACCTGCAGTTATCTGACAATTTTTTTTTACTTCGTTGAAAAGTACTACCTTTTTCCAGAAAACGCGCATCTTCCCAACACCTCACTTTTGTCCTTCTCAGCCCTGTCCAACTCACGGCACACGTTTTATAACCCAGGAGAAATACAGACTTCACTTCGCTACTCTGGTCTTGGTTGTAGTTGCAAAATTGACTACTTCTCCGTGGGGGGGGGGATATGATAACATACCAGAGAGAAGACTGCATGAGCTAAGCGTGCGGTTTGCACCTGCTGGCTATGAGAAGTCGTTGATGAAATTATTACTTTTTGGGTGGGTTGCGGCGGGGTAATAAGCTCTTCATCTTGTTTTCAATTGAAGTAAACCATTAAATATCATGTCCGAATTTCTCATTAGTTAATAAATAAGTTCTTATGAACTAATATTTCTGGGCGAGGGGAAGAATTATCAGTGCAGTTGGCCTCTGTTCGTTTATGAGTTCAAATTAACACGCGCACGTCTGGGGGGGGCAGATATCTCCCCCCTGCGGTGTTTCCTAATTTGCCGCCATACTAATCGGGTTAGCAAGGCCAAACCTCGCATGGCTGCTCATTTGTCTTTTCCGCATATCCTGATAAATTTTTGACCCTGGGTCATCTCAAGTGAGGTCACCAGGTCAGGCGAAGTGACCCAACATCCCTCGGAGTCTAGGTGGCATAACTTCCACAATAATTGGGCGATTGATTTCAAACTTATAACACGTCATGATCTCATCAGGGACTATAATATGTATGTCGTTTTTTTCGTAGCATTGACCTGAGGTCAGGTCACGGCCATGGCTTCCCCCATTATAGGCCTATGGTAAAATATACAAATGTTTCCTGGTTACATATTTGCTCTCGGAATGACCTCACAACGGTTATGGCGTGTAGTTGGAAGCTATTCTGAATGTTACCGCTGAAATTTTTGCTCAGTGACCTCACCAAGGTCATCTGAGGTCACCTGAGATCACTAGCACATTTCTGCGCATTATATCGCACTGCATTGAGCTAGAAGGCTGAAATTACCGTCATTGTGCTTGTATCGCCAAGGCGTGTCGATTGATACATTACATGACCTCCCTAGGCTACCTCATGACCTTGACCTGAGGTCATAGTTTCGGAGTTGACCTGACCTTAAATCACACAGCGTATTGTCGATAGCACATTTCAAGGGCTGTCGAATAGCATGCGCCGTTTGTTTCTATCTGTTACAGGTCCTGAGATACGTGTCAATATCTGAGGGTCCCACCCGATCTGGTCGAATTTGACCTATGATGACCCAGTGACCTAAATATTGATCTGAGCGAAAAAAATTAACGAAATACTTTCGATAGAGCTTGTCACCAGCTATCCAACGCCGTTTTATGTTTGTCGATACCTAGCATAGTTCTGGAGATCTTAGGGGGGGCAGACATCTGCCCCCCCCCCGGACCGGCGAAGTTGGCGCGGACCGCCGGACGTGCGAATGTTAATCAGTCAACGAGCTGTCGTTGCATCGTAGGTACCAAGAAGCAAGAGAGAACGTGGTGCTGAATTTTGATGGCCGCCGCATGGGAAGTCTACTAGTTCTATTTATTGGACAACCGTACGTGAATATCACGTGGGAATGTACGCAGGATAATCTAGTCAAAAGCATTCCAACTATTTTACTGTAGCATATGAAGGCGCAGTGAAATGGCAGACACCACCGATATAATTGCACAGCATGCATGCTATGCATGCTGTGCTGTGCTGTGCTGACACCCTCTACTGGCCATACACTACATTTTTAACTTAAATTTGTATGTAAAACTTAAAGAACCTCTTAGCATTGCCTGTTGAACATTCTCAAGCTAATTCAATTTCAGCGAGTGTTTGCGCTTCCCTAACACACCTAGCTTTATTTCGAGATATTCCTTGCTTCTAGGTTTTCCTCAGAGTTAAGATCTTTTAGTTTTCTTGCATGCCTGCTTCTTTCCTTCCCATCGCTATATAAACGTTTCCATCGCTATGTCTCGACAGCCAATGGACAGATCGATATAAAACTGACACCACAGTGTTGCCTCGACAATTGTCAACATTGCCGTGGCAACCATTCGTGGTTTACGCGCCACGTGCACACGTGCACACTGTGGAGGTATGATAATCAAAAACGGGTTGTTCACCGTTTTTGACGATTTATTCCATTTTCAGAATTCATTGGTAGCCGTCACAGCCTGCTCCAAAATGTATCGATCGATCGCAGATGTCAACGCCATGGACTCAGTCGTTGAAAATTAAAATAAAGCACCAGCCGCCGCACCAGTCAGACTTCCGCAGGAAGGACTTTATGCAGATAAATATCTGGAGCATGAAAATGAATGAATGAAGACGGATCCATTTAAACCGACATAGCTTGCGAACCCATGGGCCGATCCACACGAAACTAACACCACTGCATAGCTACGAGAATATACATGTCGTTCAGTGGAGCGACTCGGTTTTAGTGATTAATGTTTTAGTTATTTTCCCTTAATTGTCTTCCAAAGTTTCAATTGGTGAATCGAGCGGATCCTTGCTCAGCGAAGTGGTCCTGTAGTCACAGTGTCCAATGTCCTAAGCCAATCGCTGACGTCCGTCATCAAAGATGACTCTTCCCAGCTGGATGGACCTTCCACCAGTCCGGCAGACGAGAATAGTGGTTGTTAAATACAAGAAATAAACAGCACTCTGTCCAAACCGCGTCTTCCCTTTGTCAAACCTTCCCACTATTCTGAAGAAGAATTATGACGCAACAAATGCTCTCGTTGGTTAGTTATTTGAGCTTAAGGACGGAACAAACTCTCTGAGATCAGAACACTTTTATCTTTGTATCAGTGTCACGCATCACTTTCCAGACAAATATATATTCAGCGGGGCCAGGGTAGGTTCGCACACATCGAAAACATAACCGCATCAGATTTCATTCGATCCGATCAAACCTTCAGCGTCACGGCCTGGTCAGCGTAGCCGCGTACAGCGCACGTGCTCGTGTTGTCTGCCGGTGACGGCACACCTGCACACGGGCAGCAGCGTCGCCGCTACTGTTGCTGGCTGGCACGGCTGGCGGCCAGAGCCGCCCTGCACCACGCCGCGACCATTGACGCCGTGACCCCACCCGCCGTCCGCCCGGCCTCGTGACACGGCTGTGGCCAGAGCCGCCCTGCACCACGCCGCGACCATTGACGACGAGACCCCACCCGCCGTCCGCCCGGCCTCGTGACACGGCTGTGGTCAGAGACGGGCTGCACCACGCCGCGACCATTGACGCCGTGACCCCACCCGCCGTCCGCCCGGCCTCGTGACACGGCTGTGGCCAGAGCCGCCCTGCACCACGCCGCGACCATTGACGACGAGACCCCACCCGCCGTCGGCCCGGCCTCGTGACACGGTTGTGGTCAGAGACGGGCTGCACCACGCCGCGACCATTGACGACGAGACCCCACCCGCCGTCGGCCCGGCCTCGTGACACGGTTGTGGTCAGAGACGGGCTGCACCACGCCGCGACCATTGACGACGAGACCTCACCCGCCGTCCGCCCGGCCTCGTGACACGGCTGTGGTCAGAGACGGGCTGCACCACGCCGCGACCATTGACGACGAGACCCCACCCGCCGTCGGCCCGGCCTCGTGACACGGTTGTGGTCAGAGACGGGCTGCACCACGCCGCGACCATTGACGACGAGACCCCACCCGCCGTCCGCCCGGCCTCGTGACACGGTTGTGGCCAGAGCCGGGCTGCACCACGCCGCGACCATTGACGACGAGACCCCACCCGCCGTCGGCCCGGCCTCGTGACACGGCTGTGGTCAGAGACGGGCTGCACCACGCCGCGACCATTGACGACGAGACCCCACCTGCCGTCGGCCCGGCCTCGTAACACGGTTGTGGCCAGAGCCGGGCTGCACCACGCCGCGACCATTGACGACGAGACCCCACCCGCCGTCCGCCCGGCCTCGTGACACGGTTGTGGCCAGAGCCGCCCTGCACCACGCCGCGACCATTGACGCCGTGACCCCACCCGCCGTCCGCCCGGCCTCGTGACACGGCTGTGGCCAGAGACGGGCTGCACCACGCCGCGACCATTGACGACGAGACCCCACCCGCCGTCGGCCCGGCCTCGCGACACGGCTGTGGTCAGAGACGGGCTGCACCACGCCGCGACCATTGACGACGAGACCCCACCCGCCGTCGGCCCGGCCTCGTGACACGGTTGTGGTCAGAGACGGGCTGCACCACGCCGCGACCATTGACGACGAGACCCCACCCGCCGTCCGCCCGGCCTCGTGACACGGCTGTGGCCAGAGCCGCCCTGCACCACGCCGCGACCATTGACGACGAGACCCCACCCGCCGTCGGCCCGGCCTCGTGACACGGTTGTGGTCAGAGACGGGCTGCACCACGCCGCGACCATTGACGACGAGACCCCACCCGCCGTCGGCCCGGCCTCGCGACACGGCCGCGGCCGCCAGGTGCTCGGAGACCGAGACCGTCAATATTTGTGCAGTTAATTCGCATGTCGGTCGCGTCGCCGCGCCTGGCGCGTCGGGTAAATTGACGCGTCGCGGCCGGCGGTGACGCGCCGCAGACCAGGCGTCGTCGCGGTCGTCGCGGCCGACGTGGATTGTGACGTTTATGGCGCGGTTTGGCAGGCGGCCGGCGCGCTGCCGTCGCCACTCGCGGCATTGCTGGCCCGCCACGTCAATTAGAGCGCGACGTTAGCGCGTGTTGCCCGGCCCGCGGGCCGCGCATCGGCGAGCGGTAGGCGCGCGAGCTCGGCGGCCGCTGAACGCCTCCGGCACAACGCCCAGCCCTGGCGGCGAGGAAGAGCGTGTTTAATGTGCGGGTGCGGGTCGGGGAGTCGACCTGGACAGTAGGTCTGAGCGAGCCGACTACTGGGAGACGGTCTATGACGCAGAGCGTCTCATCGTGACGTCACTGGTGGTGTCATCAATATCTGTCTGTCGCGTTGCCTTGTCGCTTGTGTCTGTGTTCTGGGTACAGGTTAGGCCGAACTCTTGGCTCCACAGTAGACATTGGTATCGGGTTTGGTTAAATAAAGGCCAAAGGCTCTCCGATAAGAAGATGCTAGCCTTGGCTTAGACCCAAGACCTGGCTACATATACACTCTGAACCTAGGTTCAGCCAAGACCTGGCTGCGTACACACCCTGGGCCTGGGTTCTGCCAAGATCTGGCGCCGTGCACACCCGGGGCCTGGGTTCTGCCAAGATCTGGCGCCGTACACATCCGGGGCCTGGGTTCAGCCAAGATCTGGCGCCGTACACACCCTGGACCTATGTTCAGCCAATGTCGCAGTCGACGACGGCCCGTGCCAAGGTCAATTTCTCGGGCATTCAACTGAAGAGCGACGTTTAGTCCTCTACATTAATCATGTCGTTTCTGGAACGAGTTTCTAGCTCTTCGTAGGCCATAAATGCGACCCTGACTAGCAACGCACATGGTATGCCTGCACTTCAGCATGCTGTTGAAAGCCTCAGCCACAAACGATGAGTTAATATGTTGGTCATGGAGCTGCTGATGCTAAATCGTAATCTTCCTCCAACGGGGTAAGAGTATAATCCTAGAGTGGCATTCTTGCAGTGTGCGCTGCTGTTGTTTTCAACACGATGCTTCTAATGAGACTCGTAATCGACGCTGACACCCGGAGTAATCGATGACATTTTTAAAATCTCATATATATGGACATATTGGTAACTTCCACTCACCAATGCATTGGTGCACACCAGGTCAAAAGGACGTCTAATGATGGGTAAAACATGTCGAGTAAATTGTATGTTTGGTTTTTCGATGTTAAGCATTCACGATAATCTATGAAAACGAATGTATTCCAACCTACCGTGTTGTTATAATTAGCCCGTGCACTGTGGCTCACAGTCAGTACCCTTGGGTCTGCCGGAGGGGTGCAGGGAATTTTGTCCCCCTCAATTTTTTGTTCTAGACCAATTAGAGAAGTGAGGTTGTTGCACTGGTCTCCCCTGTCCTGGCAACGCAAGGTTCGAGTCGCTACGCGCGCTCGCATTTAGCCCCCGGCTGAGAAGGTCAGTTGGCAGCTGGCCCGATAAGGCCGGGGACGAGCTACCGAGTTATCCGGGGCAGTGTCGGTGCATTAACGGCACGTTAAACTTTCGGTTAAAATTCTGCCGTTGAACTGCAATTCATGAAATTCATGGTGGGGCCACGATTCACGCAACAAGCTTTGTTTAGCAATAGAACCCTCGTTCATAAAGTCATCACAGCAAGAACTCGGATTATTTTTTTATGTCAAAGATATTAGCGTCCGGACAGCGCCAGTTCACTGTCTTAGTTTTCCCGTTTTCAGGAGGGCTAATAGTCTAGGTGTAAAGTGCCCGTCTCCCAACCCGAAAAGTTGTGGGTTCGAATCCCACATGTGGCTACTCTTCGTCCGCAACCAATCTGCGTGAGAGATTGGTGACGTCATATGGTACAACAGTCGACATGTCGCCAAATCAGTAACCCCCAGCCACCAACCCCCGTTGTCCACTTCTGACCGTCGCCAAAATAAGGTGTATGCGTCAAAATTAGTAGCATATATAGATAGCTGAGCTTCTTGCAAAATCGGTGGTATCATTTAGGGTCATATTTAAGACCACGGTCATGCGTAGGAAGAGTGGGAACCACTACACTTTTGCATACATGTGAACGTATTTGTTAAGTACCTCCCAAATAAGGGTGATATAACGATGAAACAAAAACACCTGGGCACTAAGCGACGTGATATCATTGTAGGTTTACAGCATTGTAGGTTGACGAATTATTACAGCATTGTAGGTTGACGAGATATCATTGTAGGTTTACAGCATGGTAGGTTGACGAGATATCATTGTAGGTTTACAGCATTGTAGGTTGACGAGATATCATTGCTGGTTGGACACCAAGTGCAAGGCGAGCTGCGGTCAGGTGAAATAGTCATATGCAGCCAGGCAGTGTCGCATACTTTGAGTTGACCCTATTTTGTAGACTATGGGCATTAAGGAGGAAAAAGGAGAGATTAATTATAAGTCAGAGCTAAAAACTACTTGTGTGCAAGAAAAAAGGAGATATGAATTATAATTCAGAGCCAAAAGCTAGACTAGAAATCAATTTACTGTAAACCAAGAAAATCAAGGTAGGTCACGGCGGGCTACCCGGCACACTGACCTAGGATAACCATGTAAAGTTGTAAGGAATGAAATGCATGTGAAATGATATAATGATGTCATGTAACGTGTTTTTCGCCCATAAAGGATAGCACTCAGCGCTCATGCGGCAATTCGTCATTTCGGTTCGTACGGAAAACAGCGACAGACACACTTTTCGGGTCAGAGCTCCGTGACCTGACTTGATATCAACTGTGACCTTCAGGAACCCATACAGAGGATATTGTGCTCTGTGATATATATATTCCGGTTTTCGTGGTGACATAGTGGGGATTAAAATTATGAAAGGGAAAGCAAAACGACATTTTTCACTAGCCTGGTCTCATGACCTAAGCTCAGGTAATCCAAACTATTTTTGCATGTTTCGTGTATCAAATACCTACACATTCATATAAGATTCGCTTACGTATTTATATTATATAAGTTGCGAGAGCCATGGTGAGATAACCCTAATCGTTTTGGAATCTGGTGTTATTTCAACAACTCATCCGCCCAAAAACGATACTTCTTGCATGAAATGATCTGACTTTGGTCTGGGCTGGCTCGGCGACCTCGAATCAACCGACAAAGTTCTTGCCTCCAAGAAATCCGGTATTCACTTGTCAAAGGGTAGGCAAAGTTTGGGCGAACTTCCCTGAGGATTCAAGAGCTATCCGGAAGAAAACATCAGGGGAAATATTATACTATACGACACCCTCCCCTACTTCGGCAGTTCTAGAATTTCAAACGAAAATATTTTCCAAAAGAAGCAAGAAATCCTTACTATTGCCAGGCTTTTCTTGCCTTTCGTAGGAATTGGACAATCTTGCGTAAATTAAATAAAGGCATTAGTTTGCATCTGGTATATGTTTGGTGTAGGCTCGTATTAGCTTTCATGTGTAACTTCACTGTCAATGGTTTCTAAAATGCAAATAGGACTTCCTACGATAATGCAAAGCCATAAACATTGCAGACATACTTCTTAGCTGTTCAGATTATAATTCCGGAGACGTTCTTAAGCACCACACGTCCGGAGTGCGAAGACCATCCATGCCACAATGGTTCGCGCGGAAATACGTGTTCGGTGTTGGTATGTGTCGTATCTACAACAGCTGAGCTGGCAGCTGACCATCACTTATCAGCCTCACCAAGTAACGAAATGATATGTGCGCATGAGGGATACAGAGACAATGAATTCACATGCATACAATAAACGTCCTTTTAGCCCATGATGATCGTGGACTCAACTTCAACAGTTCATTAACATTGCCGATCGGGAAGACATCGACGCAATTGTATTGTCAAGGTGCTACCATTCGGCCGCTGACCCAGCATCACCATAATGCTCTATGATCTTACTCCCCCTGCTCTCCCCCTCTGCGCCGTCTCTGCAAGGTGGGTCACCCCCCCCCCCCCCCCACCACCACCACCACCACCACCACCACCACCACCACCAGGCAGCCGACCCTTGTGGCCGGAGGGAACGGTATCCGACATCCAATCGGGGAAAGAGAATTGGAAAGACATTAGACGAGTGGCGGCTACACCTCATGGGCAGCGGTGTCAGGATAAACTCGGCGGAAAGTTAGATGAGCCGTGCAGAAGTTACGGTCTCGGTTGTGAGGATAGTGCAGGGTCAGAATGCATGCTTGCCCGACTCTGCCTGCGCGAATGATCCGCATGGTTCTGGATTCGATTTTGGCAATGCACAGCTAGCATACACGATGTGCGCCTTCTTCTGATGACTTGCGCACACACTGGCCAGCTGCAGGTGGAGGTGTCAATAAAGCGATGGACGCTATGGGGCTTCACGCGATGTCAGTGTTGGTGGTTTGTCACGACGGGTCGGTACCGAGCTCCGACCGTGTACGTCCGTTTGGCCGATGTGAGAGCATGTCTGCGTGACCCGTGCTCTGCCGGTGAGCCACGGTCACATGCCAGCTGCCTGCCGACGAAGTCGCCCGTCCTGTCGCCCGTGAGGGTGACTGCACAACGCACTCTGGCTGCCACCCACACAGCCAGCCCAGTACGCCATCGAGCGTACACTTATCGAGCGTACACTTATGGACGCAGTGCACGCCCAGCTGGAAAATGACTGGCTGGCGTGCAGCAAAACATAATCCTGCTGACGACTACGATCGGTTTGTGTCCGTTACTGTATTCAATAAGTGTCGATGACGTTACTGATGCATGATGGCATACTGATGCATGTTGTTGCTTAAGCATTCACTTATTAGAGGTCGCCAGCTGGACGCCGGATGAAGCGAAAAGTGGCCGGAACACCAAGTAAAATGCACATTTATCTCAAAGTATCTCGCGTTGGGGTATTATCTCGCAATTCAGAACTGGCTGATTGCTGGGCTATTCAATAGACCCGGGTTCTAGCATTATGCGTACATGGGATCGCACGTGATGATAATTGTTGCACCTGTTCGACGATGGCAAAGATGAAGACGACGATGGTATGATGGGGAGCTTGATGTGTGGTGTATGCAGTCGAGTTGTCCAACCAACTGACTCGCCCTCGGTCGGGGGAGATGGCGAAGTCGCCAGTTCGAATCCATGCGTCTCCGAAACTATTCTCGGCAGGCACGCACCACTAGGAGAACTCCGACAAGCAGCGTTTTTGGTGATCATATGTCTGATAAGTAAGCCTCCTCAACTTTCTGCCAGATGGTGCACAACATAAATCGTTAAAAATGTCGCAGCATTATTTTCAAATTCTGCTTCGCACTTGATAGTCATAAAACAAGAAAGCACAACGTGCAATCTCCATCCTCAACGCACTGCATTAATAACGTAGCCATGCAACGCGAGAATACAATTATTTTGGCACATGTTGAACAATAATATTGCTTCATTGGGAAAGGATTGTAGTTTTCCTTCCACATATATCATATAAATATTTAAATATCACATTCATAATGCACGAATTTGTCGCTTATACATGGTCACTGACTACAAAGCACCATTCACGAAGATATTTGGTACAGCATCATGCCAACAATGGGAAGTACACAAAGGTGAACTTGCCGAGATTCCGATACGTGAGAGATAGAAAAAAAACGTAGCAATTTACAGCAGCCATAAAATGCACCCACTCACTGAGCCATGCATCCCAGCCGCTCTGAGGAAACAACACAGCTTGGTGAACAGCTGTCCCAACGCAAGCACACAGCTGGGCGAACAGCTATCCAAACGCAACCACACAGCTCGGCGAACAGCTGGCTTCGTAGCCATTCGGGTGAGTGACAGGCTTGAGTATTTCCTGGAACGGTGATGCCATATTCGGTATCCCTGATCACATCCCTCGATGGACGCATGCCATCGGCTGGCGAGATATAAATATTTTTGCCCTGCTGGACGTTGGCCTTGGCTTATGGTGATATTCTCAGGTACTTTGTGCGTCTTTTCTCACTGACGTTAATACCTACATGTACTCATCTTCTGGTACGCATATTTATTTGTGCTTATGACGAGTCTTTACTGACTTAGGCGAATGTTCCAGTCATGCAAGGACAGGTAGGATTCAGCTTCAAACATATTTCCATCTTAAAACGTTTTAACCAGCTATTACCAGAACGGAGAGACGGTTTTGCTCCCGAGGATAACTTATGCAATAACTAAAAAACAAGTACAACGTTATGAATACAAAGCTGTTTGCACCTACCTCTGCATAAATCATGCACATCCTAGAAAAAGAGCATGTCGAGTTAATCGTAGGTCAGAAGTGAGTAACGTTAGGTACACGCAAGTTTTCGCCGAGGTCATGGGTGCACACGATACGATGTGGCATGTTGGTTGGGTAATACAGATGAAAATATTATTTGCGCCAAGCCACGTAAAACATGACGCAGACAAAAGTCGTTATCCCAAAGTGAATTTTGATGACGTCGGATAATTGTGAATGTACTCATTAATAGAACAACGGGCGTATATTATTTTACCGCTATACTTTGAATTTGTAGTTCTAGAAATCAAAACATTCCCTCCATAGCACACTAGTGTACAACTTTTCGTAAAATTATAGATCATTGCTTCAACGACATGGCTCAGTGAACCCCTCCCAAAGCTAGTACGTTCTTAACGCATTGCATGCTCATACCGCTCCTGCGCGGTGCACGCAATGCCAGATCCATTCGAAAAGCCTTTTGAAGTGATTCGTGGAAGGCTTATGCATGTGTAGCCACGGATACCGATTTCATGGTTTGCGACCGTAAACCTTGACCCAGCTTCAACCTCAGCCCCATTCATCCTCGCCTCCAACTACGGTCGCGGCCCGCGTGTGCCGACAGGCGACCTGGGGCTGGTGCCCGCTGCTGGGGTACCGTGAGGGGATAACGCGGCATCACAGAAGTGCGACAGGGAATAGCCGGCGGGTTTACTGCGACAATTTAGCATACCAGGTATGTGGTGGTAATCGGCACAAAACTAACATGTATGTCTCATCGGACTGGTAGCTGATGAGATGTTTCTATCACATTTTATCTTGATCTATGACATAAATAATGTCATCAAACAGCAATAAAAACCACCGTCATGTATTTTCCCTGCATGATCGAATACTAGCCATGGTCTTTGAATCATAGTAATCGAACAAGTAGCTTCTGAGAATCTGTGTGATATAAACTATATTGCCTTGACCTTTGATCATGCAAACACAAAATTTCCTTTACAAACACCAAACTAACTGCAATCGCTTGACGTGCAATTCGTGCCAATCAGACATTAATTGTCTGAGATATACTACCCGGTACATTTGACAGTTTGGCCTTGACTTGTGGCCTGGAATTACCAGACTGATGTTGTGTGCTTCTTGTGCATATTTGAGTTGCTTGTGCTGTTTTGACATATTAGGGTTCACTGGTTTGCAATTTGGTGTCGCAAGAGTAGGAATATGGAAAGCTACTATTGGTCTTTTACCTTGACCTGTGGCCTTGATACATGACCAGAATCGAAAAGCTGTATACACGTTATGGCCACACTGATGAGTGTTGCAGGTTTATTTGTATCGGCTCTGTGGTTCTCTGGATAACCTGGGGCGACCCCCCCCCCCCATCCCCTCCGGTGCGATATGCGTGCGGCCAGAAAGCACTGGTCGGCGCGAGAGAACACCATGCTGACTACAGCATTCAAATATTGATCAGGAGCATGGACCATGAGGCCACGGAGCCCCCTTCCATGCAAGTTCTCCTCCAGCCTGTTCGCTGACGGACATGCTGAGCCCCCCACCCAGTCATGCCATGGCATCTCCAGTCAGTAGCCATTCCCCATTGCCTTATCGTATTGTGGGAGGAGCCAGAGCCTGGTCGGCGTACACAGCGGTCCCCCAGTCACCAATGGACGCGACCCGCAGTCAAGATTCGCTGCACGATGGACAGAGCCTGAACTCGGGTGGAAGTTTGGGGAAATTTCGGAAGTCCTCATAAAAAGCATGGCTCATGTGTAGGGGGAGTCCATGTAGTTCAAACCATTGGATGGCTGGGAATGTCACCCATTGGGTGACCACCTTAGTCCTTAGTCTCCTCCTTGACCAGGTTATGAATCCCCTCAGGCGGTATCGTGCAAACTACCCCTGGCAACTGCACGTCACAGGCAAATCAGCTGCGAAGTTGTCAGCTTGCTGACGCCGAGACGCCTGCTGAAGCAGAGTGTTCCGGGTGGCTCCATGACCAGCTTCAGTTAATTGTGAGCAAGCATGCATGCAAGTTGTGCTTAATGGCTCACGCACGATTACGCCCTCCGACTGAAAGTTCCTTCCTTGCTGCGCATACGAGAACATAGGATTTGCAGCTTATGTTAATCAAAGGTACATGCTACTGAGACTAGCGGAATTTAGCGAATGATTCGCATACAAAGTGAAATTTCGTGTGGGGTTTGTTCAGATCAGCTTAAATCACACCATGCACATCAAGTGGCTAAAGACACTGCAATTGTTGAAATGCAATTCTTAAAATATGTCACTTTATTGATGGTCGCATATGTACGAGTAGTCATCGTCGTGTAATCATTCTTATTTTGGACATCTCTTATCCTAGGGCAAATGAGACATACAAAACATCCAGGTAGCAAAATAATAAAATACCAATCAAGGAATGAGCGTGACATACATTAATCCATGTGTAGACGACGGGAAATCCATTCTGAGTTAGCAGTCTGGTTCATTTCGGTAAGACGCATGGCACAAAAGCTGCATATGTGCTACGAATGGAGAGCAAACTCAAAGGCGTGTGCTCTGTTGCGAGGAATTAGGAAGCCTGGGTAAATCCATGTGAGGAAGACAGTATGCAAGAGCAGAACACCATTTCTCTTCATGTCCGCTAATAATTTGCAGGAATAACTTCTTCGCAAAGCAATAGAACCATTATCTGTGTAGGAAACACAGCATACATGTATAATATTGCTTCCATTCTGAGAACAGACACGTCAAGACTTCTTTAATCCAACTATTCAGGTATTGTTGGTTGGGAAAGGAATCGCCATTTCACCGTTGGATGATTCAGCCATACAAGCACCACTTCATTTACAGTGGTACTCTTTTCGCAAAACGGCGACAGTCAAGTATCGGGGAGGGGCACAAGTATAAAATAAAAATGAAGATCACTTTGGACATGGAAAAGGTACACGAGGAAAATTAAATACTTTTGGGTAATGCGTCACCCGTAAATTTTACACTGTGAGTGCAGCAGAATCCCTTTTCATATTATGAGGCTAAACCATAGCGATGGGGACATGGATCGCTTGGTGAACTCTTCGGCGCACCACTGAGGGGCATTTTGCTCAATTTTGTATTCAGCGCATGTTTCCTAAATGACTAGATTTGATCGATGCGTCCTAAAACCCCAATAGCACATACGGTTACCAATAACACTTTATCAGAACCGCCGAGCTTTCCTACAGCACCGCAGCGATATATTAGAACACTTCGAGGTGATCCTAGGATCTGGATTCCACTATCTGGGACCACTTCGGTCCGTTAAATGGAGAAACGGAGCGATGCACCACGAGCTGACGTGCTTGGAAATCCTCACTGGTCGGAGCAGTCGCTGCCGGCAAAATATGGGCCGAAATGCAGGTCAGTACAAACTGCATGTCCGTGGCCATCGACACTGGCCATAACACTGAAGGATTGATGTTGAAGTGTCCCATGGTGCTCGAGTAGAGTAAAGACAAATTGCACAAGGGCCTGGGGACCCGGCTGTTTGGGCGGCCGCGAAAGTCATTCGAGAGCAGCCTGTCACAGTTCCGGCCTCAGCCTTAAGTCACCGCACGCTGAAGCCCATAACGGTGAAGCGGATAACGTAACGGAGCACGCTTTATTGCGCTGCGGTCCGTTGGCTGATAAGTTGTTTCTCCGGAGAATTGGCCAAGCAAGTTGAATGGATGTGAGCTTGCAGCATGACGTTGTATGGTTTCCATGTCGGCGGGCACGGTAGCCAAGGTTGCCGTCGTCGGCACAACATTGGGCATGTTAAGCTACCCAATTATGCATAGTATGCATATATAATAATGCCTATTAAACTGTAAGATGGTTGTGAAACACATCCCTTCCACTTCCCCTCTTTTCACCCCTCCTCTATTTTACCGGCATTGACGTTCATTACAGCTGTGTGAACTGAAGGAAGTACACCTTACCAGAATACAATGTTTTTGGCGTGCAAATATTTTATTTGACTGGATATCTACTGATTACATGATATTCCAAATATTATAAGAGCACGAGAGATCAAATATATTTAAATATATAGCGATGTTGTAGAACACAAGCCGCATAGCTCCTACAATCACCTATTGCCGTGAAAGAATGAAGCTGAACGCAGACAGAAATGAAATGACAATATGATAAGCACATCATTAACGCTGAGGCTGCCGCTTCGCTGACCTGGGCAACCATCAAAGCACATGCTTGGTGCATGCTTGGTGCATGTTCATCATGGTCTCGTACAAGATACATGTGTATGGCGCACAAGCATTTTAGTGGACTGGAGATTTGTTGATGAAATGAGATTGCAAGTATTTTTTTTTACCATTCAGAGATCAAATATAGCAAATAAAAACAGGTCGATGTTTTAGGACATAGACTACATAGCTTCATGCCGGTGCCTATTTAAGTAAAAAGATGTAGTGGAACGCAAAGGGAAATTCAGTGACAATATGATAAACACATCGTTAATGCTGAAGCTGCCGCTCGGATGATCTACGTACATCTAGGCACTGCTGCCTCGACAGTGCTCAGTGAGCACAGCCGCACTTATGGATGAGATGAGGCGTCTAAAGATGCTGAGATTGCAGGCACGATGTCCACCACCAGGGTTGGAATGGTTGCTAGATATTGTTCTCCTACCATAACTGAGCTCGTCGCATCCATTTGCCGTCAGGTCCACTCAAAACCAGCCGGACGTGGTTAGATGACATTCGCGGCCCGAGCCAAAGTCGCCAGACATGGTGACATCGAACCAAAGCCACCGGACATGGTAGCATAACCAAAGCTGCCCGGACATGGCGACATAGAACCAGAGCCGCCGGACATGGTGACATCGAACCAAGACTGCCGGGCATGGTGACATCGAGCCAAAGCCGCCGGACATGGTAACATCGAACCAAAGCCGCCGGACATGGTAACATCGAACCAAAGCCGCCGGACATGGTAGCATCGAACCAAAGCCGCCGGTCATAGTAGCATCGAACCAAAGCTGCCGGACATGGTGACATCGAACCAAAGCCGCCGGACATGGCAACATCGAACCAAAGCCGCCGGACATGGTAACATCGAACCAAAGCCGCCGGACATGGTAGCATCGAACCAAAGCTGCCGGACATGGTGACATCGAACCAGAGCCGCCGGACATGGTGACATCGAACCAAAGCCGCTGGACATGGTGACATCGAACCAAAGCCGCCGGACATGGTGACATCGAACCAAAGCCGCCGGACATAGTGACATCGAACCAAAGCCGCCGGACATGGCAACATCGAACCAAAGCCGCCGGACATGGTGACATCTAACCAAAGCCGCCGGATATGGTGACATCTAACCAAAGCCGCCGGACATGGTGACATCGAACCAAAGCCGCCGGACATGGTGACATCGAACCAAAGCCGCCGGACATGGTAACATCTAACCAAAGCCGCCGGACATGGTGACATCTAACCAAAGCCGCCGGACATGGTGACATCGAACCAAAGCCGCCGGACATGGCAACATCGAACCAAAGCCGCCGGACATGGTGACATCGAACCAGAGCCGCCGGACATGGTAGCATCGAACCAAAGCCGCCGGACATGATGACATCGAGCTACAGCCGGCTGCTGCCACCTGCGGTAGGTGCCATGCCGAATATGCCGCGGCAATCATGACATCGACCCGGATAAGGGTGTTACCAGGATGTCCGAGCACTGGTACGGGGCCGATCAGTACTTCACTGGGATGTTAGAGCGCCGGCTCGGAGGCGATCAGCGCCCGACCTTCTGGAAATGACGTGCCACTGGACCTACTGGAAATGAGAAGAGATGAGATGAGCAGAAGAGATGAGCTTCCGCATGTCGTCATCAGGGTTCGGCGAAACATCTCACACGATCTACCAGCATTAACACGCGCACTGGAGGGGGGGGGGCGAAATCCGCCCACCCCTCCGGTTTTTCGCAAATAACTGCAGATTTTACCGGTCAATATACGCGAATTTCGGTGTACCTGCTTAGAAATGAACGGCGCGTCGTTTAAAGCAAGAAAAATGGAAATCAGCTGAACATTTTTCAAGTTACGGGCCGCTAAAGTCAAAAAATGTTATAGCGCCAGACCACAAAAATCGGCGCTGATGCGCTTCCAGTATACTGACAAAAGGGAAGTGTTCTAGGCAACACTAGCGACTTGTTTGATGCATATTGATATGCTGTATAGTTTCAAGGTCATGTTAGGTCACCAAGGTGAAGTCAGGTCAAGTTCATGACAGGTTAATGGAACCAAACTTGATCAACTGGAATGTTGCCATAAATGCACTACTGGTTGTTATTTGTACTGTTTGTCATTGCGTTTCCATACTTTATTCATGTGCTTCACTCCCTTCTTCACGAAGCCGATTGCTCCGAGCTGCCCGACGGAGCAGTGGGGCGGGCGGCCGGTTTCGGTAACTGGAACAGGTAACTGACCTGATAAAGTGGTGCTATATAGGTGACCTGAGGTCAAATGTTGGGTCTAGCATATGCATTGCATCATTAGTAATGTCCAAAACATCATTGATGCCCATTTTTGAGCATTTAAACACAATCACAGCGATCCATAACGATGACAAGCCAAGCCACGCAAAACCGGAAAATTTTGCAAATCTGACCTCATTTGACCTTGAAGATATTGACCTAAGGTCACGAAAATTGCACACAATAGAGTTCACTACCGTGCCCATCTACCCTGCGAATTTCGTTCCTCCAGCTTTACTAGGAGCCGAGATCTTAGGGGGGCGGAATCCGCCCCCTCCAGTGCGCGTAATTCTCAGAGGCCCTCCAGGGCGCGTGTTAAACAGGAAGCGACATCATGCTGGCGGATGAATTTGTGCGGCCTCAATGGACGTCACCGCTTTGTGCCGAAGGCTATCTGCCTCGTCAATTTCTATCATTCTACCCTGCAATTTGTATGGTAAATGGGACATCCTACCTTTAAATTTACATGGTTGTCGGGCATCGTACCCTGCAATTTGCCTGGTATATCCGGCATTCTACCCTGCAATTTGCATGGTATATCGGGCATGTGTTTAGTGTTCTGGAAAGTTCATGCACAGCTCATAACACATGAGGCACATGAAAGCTCATGAGGAAGTTCACCAAGTTTCCATGGTGGGCTCCCTGAACAGAAGGTTCGCAACAACATAATTGCATTTTATGCACACAAACTTGATCTGGGGAGGACGCTTGTCAAAGGGCAATGTATCTGCCAACAAGTCCAGTGCATTGGAGCCATCCACATTATGGTATTATCTATGATAAAGGAGGTATTTCAATGTACCGTGCAGCCACTTTTGGAGGTACATCCACGCTTAAGGAGGGATAGCAGATCATATCTCAAGCTTTTCTGTACAACAGACAACATGTTATGGTACTTCTTAATGGTCAATGACCAAGGTTAACTGCGCGGCTTAAAGAGTGGAAGGATGTGCAGTGTGCAGAGCTCCAGTGCTTTGTGCCATAGTGGTTCCGTTTGTGGTTCAGATGCAGTACCTTAGTGGTTCAGCCTTGCATGCATGCTGTTTAATTCCACTTCTCAAATGGAAACCGAAATCAGACATCAAACCTACTGCGGATCCATCCTCATGGTGCACTGACATCGATTCATCATTGTTTGCTTGATAATAAAAATAACGCTGCTTTGGTTGACAGATTAGGTGCAGTGCTGCTTTGAGCATGATTATGAGTAAGAAAAACGCGTAATAACGTTATGCTCATATTAAAACAAAGAAACAGATCCAAATTATCACTGTATATATTTCGGCCACGGGCCTTCCTCAACTGTAAACATTTTGTTTCAAAAGCCACAAAAACACCAGGAGACACCAGGAGCGTCGAGACCGTGAGTGACGTGTGCACGGATGACCTGGAGCCGTACCTGGTGCCGTTCGACGCTCTGCGCGAGCGGCAGGGCTACCCGCCACAGTCGAGCAGCCGGCGGTAGCGCCGCGCCGCGACGCCCAGATGGCGCGCTCCCTCCACTTGTGATTGGTCCGATTGCATTTTGGCGCGGGTCGGTGCTGTCTGGCCGCGCGTTCTGTCCTATTCTAGTCCGGTTTCGTAACGCACCCGATAGATTGTCCGTGGTTTGCGGTGCTTGCTGACGTGTGTGTTGTGATGGATATACGGTTATATAGTTGCGGTCATCCGTGAAAAAAAAACACACGCCAAGTTCACCTCGTGACACCGCACAGTGATCGCCTTCATTTTACATATCACAATATCTACATACTCGTAAAATAAATACACAAATTAAACATAAGTCCACATCAAGGTGTATGATCCGTGTGGGTATGCATGTGTCAACTTGAGACCCAGGTGTGTGTGTGCGTGTCTGTGTGTGGATGCGGTCTGTGTGTGGACGGCATCCACACACAGACACGCACACACACCTGGGTCTCAAGTTGACACATGCATGCACACACGGATCATACACCTTGATGTGGGCTTATGCTTAGTGTGTGTATGTATTTTACGAGCATGTAGATATTGTGATATGTAAAATGAAGGCGGTTCACTGTGCGGTGTCACGAGGTGCACTTGGCGACTGTGTTTTTGTTGCTTTTGAAGCAAAATGTTTACTGTTGAGGAAGGCCCGTGGCCGAAATATATACAGTGCGAATTTGGATCTATTTCTTTGTTTTAATATGAGCATAAGGTTATTTTACGCGTTTTTCTTCGTTGACAGATTTCGAACTGACCGGTACGTGCCCGAACTGACTAGTATATACCCGAACGCAACAAAGCTAAATCCAGCCGGGGTTTCGTTGTCATAGAGCATTAAAGGTGATAGGTTTTCGTAGATTAATTGTATGTACAATCAAGGACCACAACGTAATCCAACATTTTCCGCTCTCTGCCTGTCGACACCACCAGCGGAGGAACACCTCGTATATCAATGACAGCGCCGTCGGTCCTAGTGGCACTGCTACAGCTTCGATTGGTCTGCGACAACACTGGGCGCCTTGTGAACGCTCGTATGCCATTCAATTTGTGCACAGCATTCGATAGCTGTGACTCATTTAGTGTCGTGTGTATGCCTGAAATGAATTAATCTTAGGAGATTACAGTGCCGGCGTCTGCTACGTTCTTCGGGAAATATTGTCAAATTTAGACACGCATCGGAAGTCACGGATTTGCATGGAAACAGCCAAAGACAGATGTGAACCTATACGTTATGGTTGAAAGACAATATATTCCCGGTCTCGTTAGCTTTTTGAGCATCAACTCAGTAACCAAACGATAATTCATCACATGGACCACTCGAAATGACAGGATGCTAAGATGCTGGCACAAAGGCACCAAACAAATAATCGTGACAAAGGCGAGCAGAAGCGCTTCCACCCACAGGTTGCATCGCCTCCCACTGCGACAGGGGCCCCGGCGACAGGCTGCCCGCGGATTTTGCTCGCTAACAGGCATGCGCCCACACACACGGCTGGCAATTTACATGGTGTCTGGAATATGGTGATTTAATCCCATCGGCAATGCATGCTAAGCGGTGGTGGGCCGGGCTGTTGAGTCGGTGGCCGAGCTCGGGCGTCCACAGCCACTCGAGGCGAACACGTTAAGTCGGGATTTCCGTGTGTAGTGCATGCAAATCTGTGCACTGATCCCGACCATGTTGACAGTCGATGGCACGCCGCCGTGCGGTGGGGCTCCCGCGGCTCAGCGACGGCACCCGAACCAGCTGCCTTGGTGGACCACTGATCCAGGCCGTGTTGACAGTCGATGGAACGCCGCCGTGCGGTGGAGCTCCCGCGGCTCAGCGACAGCGCCCAGACCAGCTGCCTTGGTGGACCACTGATCCAGGCCGTGTTGACAGTCGATGGCACGCCGCCGTGCGGTGGGGCTCCCGCGGCTCAGCGACGGCACCCGAACCAGCTGCCTTGGTGGACCACTGATCCAGGCCGTGTTGACAGTCGATGGCACGCCGCCGTGCGGTGGGGCTCCCGCGGCTCAGCGACGGCACCCGAACCAGCTGCCTTGGTGGACCACTGATCCAGGCCGTGTTGACAGTCGATGGAACGCCGCCGTCGGTGGAGCTCCCGCGGCTCAGCGACAGCGCCCAGATCAGCTGCCTTGGTGGACCACTGATCCAGGCCGTGTTGACAGTCGATGGCACGCCGCCGTGCGGTGGGGCTCCCGCGGCTCAGCGACAGCGCCCAGATCAGCTGCCTTGGTGGACCACTGATCCAGGCCGTGTTGACAGTCAATGGGACGCCGACGTGCGGTGGAGCTCCCGCGGCTCAGCGACAGCGCCCAGACCAGCTGCCTTGGTGGACCACTGATCCAGGCCGTGTTGACAGTCGATGGAACGCCGCCGTGCGGTGGAGCTCCCGCGGCTCAGCGACAGCGCCCAGATCAGCTGCCTTGGTGGACCACTGATCCAGGCCGTGTTGACAGTCGATGGCACGCCGCCGTGCGGTGGAGCTCCCGCGGCTCAGCGACAGCGCCCAGACCAGCTGCCTTGGTGGACCACTGATCCCGACCATATTGACAGTTGATGGAACGCCGCCGTGCGGTGGAGCTCCCGCGGCTCAGCGACAGCGCCCAGACCAGCTGCCTTGGTGGACCACTCTCCCTCGATTGCCAGCAGCTGGGGCCCATTGGGTCATCGCAACGCTCTCGATGGATCCAATTGGACCGATGACCAAGGCTCTGGGTAGGTGATGAGCCTCGGCATTGAGCCTTCAATGGGCGAGTTCAGTTCGCGGTTAATTGTCTGTGGTCAGGCCCCAGTCTGAGACGAATTGTTTCCAATGTGGTTACCGACAGATCATGGTTGTAGTTATTATAGGGAATGGAAGGTCTTTTCTAAGCAATTGTAGTTAACCTTCGCCCGTGCACGGCAGCTTACCACCTTCCCCGGTTCAGTCGTTTGCGCCCATTCCCCCTTTCATCTGGGCTTCCAAATGAAGGATGCTAACAACATGAAGCAAAAGCATTTGTTGTACATGACGAAATCTCGCGAATGGTACCAAATTTTTGTATGTAAATTTTATATTTGAATGGGATTATTCCGGTCAGTTTCTTGTCTTTTCTTTTTTGCATAAGTATAATGAGAAACGCATTTTACACACAAGATTATCAAGGCAAAGAAACGCTCATTGTCTTTCGTTTGTTGCCATATAATTTATTGTCGTCACATCAATATTAATTATCATCATCCGAATAAATATCGATATTAAAGCGTGACGCCACCTAGATTGGGATATATTCAATTCGCCCCTATTCTTCGCTTTGATTGATTGCTGCAGGTAAGAATCGACATCGGAAAGGAATTAGAACATCATGCAAATTTGCTTAATCCAAAATTAATACACGATCACATTGGTGGACATTATTTCATACGGGCAGCTGAGCAAACATCCTGACGTAATCTGCCCCTAGAAAAAGAATCATAGAAAATTCATAATTTGTGCCTTTCTGAATTGACTGCGTGGAACACAGGAAAATGCTGGTGGTGTATATGGATAAACGCTAGTGGTGCATCGGGGTAAATGCTGGTGGTGTATCGGGGTAAATGCTCTGTAATAGCATCCAGTCTCTCTCAATTGATCTTAACCCTCTCACGACTGGTGTCGGAGGAGGCATCTACGCACCTGCCACACTCCTGTTTGTTGTCTATTGAACGCAAAGGACCTCGTTTACTGTCATGCCATTCCCAATTGCTGTTCATCTATTTATGGCAGGTGTATTGAGACTACGTGCATCGCTCTATGATTAAATTTTGCCGGATTTTTTTTTAGCAGAGAAGTCGGACCATGTCGACCCGACCAGACTTCCGTGGGCAAGCCGGTTGGCCATTGTTTCACTAATCACATGGGAAGGTTTTAGTGTATCATCGAGCGAGTAACTACATTCTACATAATTCATGCTACATAAATTGATACTATCGATCACTTTAGCAATTGGTTAATTGATGCATGATAATACCAGCCGCGTGTGCCCTCAGCCGAGGAATAGGCAGCGCAAATTAGCGGTGACCACATTTGACCTCATTTGTGACCTTTGGTTTCAAGACATATCTCGTCCATACCTCTCCACAAACAGGATGAGCTCCACACAGTAATCTCTACAACGTTTGACCATAATCCAATTCATGTGGGGATATCTGGATCCCCTCCCTCCCCCAAGCTGTTCGTGGTTAACGCGGAGCACAATCCTGACAAAGCTTAAGGAGATGGTAAATGTTTTCAGCTGGCTACTTTTAATCACATTTGATGCGTATCGTTGAAACACAACACATCCTGGCGAGCTGCTGAGCAACCGTCCAATACCGTTGCAGAGTACTGGGCCGGCGACCATATATCCGCCAGATCCTGTGAGGCCAGCCGAGCCGCTGAGGTATCACTTGAGCGCCGGTTGAAGTGCCCTAGGATCCCGCATCGCCGGACATGGCGCTGTCTGGATCACTTACCACCGAGCGGATAGAGTTATGTTGCCTTACGTCACTAATTGAAATGTCGTGAGATCTTGGAACACCGAATGCGTTGCAGAATCATGGACTATTGACCGGGTGATAAGAATCCTTGAGTACCTACCATGCCGCTATATAATATCAGCTATCACCCATACCGTTATAAGAGCCCGAAGCACAGTTCGGTTGTTGTTGCCGCGCAGGACCCGATACGAGGAGATCGTAGCTGTCCACAGCGTCGGTAGCTCAACCTCTTCAGCACCCTACAGCCGGCGTCTCCAGTCTCTACTGCACGCTGGGGATCAAACGACGTATTGGCGCGTCAGCGGGCATGTCATCTTATGTCCCAGCACATTTGTCTGACAGCGACACACTGGTCCGGCACACCTGTCTGACAGCGGCACACTGGTCCGGCACATCTGTCTGACAGCGGCACATTGGTCCGGCACACTAGTCCGGCACACCTGTCTGACAGCGGCACACTGGTCCGGCACATCTGTCTGACAGCGGCACATTGGTCCGGCACACTAGTCCAGCACACCTGTCTGACAGCGGCACACTGGTTCGGCACATCTGTGTGACAGCGGCACATTGGTGCGGCACACCTGTCTGACAGCGGCACACTGGTCGGGCGCGGCTGGCGCGGTGTGTGACCGTGGAATCCGAGACGAACTATTCCTGTCACCTTGCGTGATGAAAAGCCCGTGTGTGTGTACTGACACAGTGATGCAACGCATCCTTGTCAGAACTGAAGTTGATCAGTAGAGCACGGTATCATGTTTCGCCCCAAGCAGTGCCAAGGTAAGCTGCATGCGGTTCGAAAGTGTCGTGCGATGTTGTATGAACATGCCGCATGAGGCATACGAAAGTACGCTTTGTACGGTTAGTCAAAAACATTACCAATGCTGGGTTATCCTGGCATAGAGTTTCAGTCATATTTCAGTCACTTCTGAATTAAACCGCCCCATCCAGGCTTGTCTATTTTAAAAGCACTAGCAAGCTCGTTGGGAAGTGGAACGAGCAGCCAGCTGACATTTTAGACGAGCTTCTGCTTCAATTTTCAAGCTCCCCAATGTTTAGCACAACTCCTCCAATAAACATAGGCTTTAACATGTAGCCGTATGGGCGTGCCCCTCAGCGCATTTTAGATCCTTCACCTTAATCATTGCTGATCCTTCCCAAATTCCATCGAAGCTTCGCCCTGGCCATGCACTATTCTCCATAGACGAGGGTCTCGTTACTATTCAGGAACTCTGGCGGTTGGATCACTTGCGTAATTGGAAGCATGCCAGAGGTTGGATTATAGCAGCCACCACATCACTGTCATGTAGTGTGTGCTGGTGTGCAGCCAGCCCATGAGGCACCGGTTGGCTGACCTTGGGGTCTGCAATATCTCGAGACTGAGCATGGAAGAGCCGGAGCTCGTCTGGCCGTGGAGGCACCACCGTGCGCGGCCGCTGTGCAGCTTAATGGAATATTGAGGGTCTGAGCTATTTCAAAATAGCAGCACAAACGTTCATTTGTTCGGGAATAAAATGCGTGCCAGCTAAGCATGAATGTAATTATGATCAAGTCTTCCGTCACCGAGCCTTGTGTAGCACGTTAACGAGTCACTTACCCTGCTTACATGAGGTCAGCCGTAAACGAAAATTTCCGATCTGGTCGATTCGCAAAAGTTCCGATCGCGCGGTCCGTTTACAAGAGCAAAGCAGCCACCTAATCGGATTTTGACGATTTGATGGCTGACGCAAAATGATAAAAAGTTCCGAATATTTGGCGCATGTTTGCGCTTCTGACGCACCTGCTTCGAGCAACGGTGCACACAGGCACACTGTATCATCAATGATCCACGTAGTTAGAGGTTGTTGGGCAGAGATATAGGGAATCTGTGAATTCGAAGGATTCACGTAGCCGATGACACGTTATCGATGACAACATAGCCCTTTCTTCTTCGTGAATCAAACGGTGCATTGTTTCCAGGCCAGACTATGTTCTATAGTATAGGTTCCAGACTATATAATGGTGCATTGTTCCAGACTGTGCAATGGGCAAATGAACAGGGTAAATCAGGTTCACTACGCAATCCAAGAGATAAATCAGCAAAATCCAAACGCTGTCACAAATCCGCAAGTTGAACACTCCGCCACATTGTAAAACTCACGGTTCGGGCACGCACTAATAACGTGACGTCTCAGCGCCGATTTCAGCTGTTACATGTCTGATTTTTGTGTTTCATAACTAGGTTTACAGTTAGAATTTAAAACAAGACGTGTATTTTTCGTAAGTACCCTAAATTTATTCAAAACTTAGCAGAGAATAGCCTCAAGAAGTGTCATGACCCTTGCAGCCGTACGTTATTTGTTCATGATTGGCGCTAATCGCAAACTTCCACCTACAGAAGCGTAAATTTGCATTAAGCTATTCGCATGCTTTGCTACGCAAAAGCCCATTTACAAGAGCATTATTTTCGCAAGTTTTCCTAATCGCATCGTATTCGGAAGTTTTGCTGCTCATGTAAACGGGGTAACTGTGTAAGAGAGGCTTCTCTCCCCCTTTGGTCTCTCTTGAATATACCACCGTCGTTCGCGAGCTCAAACTTTGGATACCTTTAAATGAGCAACCAGGCCAGGCCTTAGAGAAGACCTGAGTCAAAGATCATCTTAGGTCAAATTAGCATGAAGTCATAACGGCATGCATGCTTGCCCACATTTTGCCGCAAATAACACGATTAATGGAACGCTAAATGATTAAATGTCCGAGACTGAGAACACACTTAGATATGGTTCCCATATATTCCCAGTGTGGCAGGTCCGTCTGACCCACCCATGACATCCATGACAAGTCATGCTAAGTCAAGTGTGGGCACGTTTGTATGCGGGATTTTCGCGCATTTCAAAAATGTTTTGATGTACTTATGATGACATGGTGCTCATTTTTGAACCTCTGCTTATCAAGAACCAAGAACAAGGCAAATAATCATCCATGACGTCACTGGCTGACCTGGGTTGCTCTCAAATTTTTCGAAACCTTGCTGAAAATTACTCGTTCTCACTTTTCACGGGCAAAAGGTGGAACGTAAGTTCGATTTCAGAACACAAAATTATTATGTAGTAGTTATTGACGATCACCTTCGAATAACAGTCAAGTTAAAAACAACGTATCACAGAGCTGCATGTATGGAGTGATGCATAACGTAACCTAGCTGGGATGTGGTTTTGAGCTCTTTCTGGTCATATATACGACAATATGATATTGCTTGTCTTGTCTGGTGGGCAATTTGAGTGCCAAACACGCATCGCGTGCAGCTGATCTGTGCGAATGCACAGTAACCTCACAAGGCCTCATTTGATTTTGAACTGATTTAACCACATGCATGTGACATGTACAAATGACTGTTTATTTTGTTTTCCATTTTGCATGTGCGTTCACTCATGCGGAGTGTTTTCCAACCCATTTGTTTACATAATCAATATTCCAGAAATATTCAAACTCTTTTGCTTCACTTCACCTGCGACGGCATCGAAGACCTCGAGGTTACCAAAATTGATTCCCAGTCAATGAATTTTGTTAGGCTATTGATTTCACTTAGTTTCATTTCGGTCCGTCAGTTGGTTTAGAAGGGCTAAAAGTCCCATCCCCTCCAGTACTTGAGCTTGGGAGAATATATCAGTGATTGTCGGGTGCACTGGGGAGTAGTGGTTCACGCAGTGAATGAACACCCCTGCAGCTCTATCCCAGTGATGCTGAATTTAACGCACGGTAGGCGCTTGGTTTTAATGTTTGGCACAGCCAGCAAAATATCTACATTTTTGGCTACTTGATCACCCAGTCAAAATTCAGTAGCACCCCACTCCCTTCTCAGTTAGAACTCAACTCTGCCTCTCCGAACAATAACGTGAGTTTAGAGATGTCTTCAAACAAGAGGAAGCATTTAGCATAGATATTGCTTGGGTTTATTATCTCTGCTTGTTCCTCAATGCTGTTACATTGACTACGTGAATGGCTATACGCAGAGGCGCAGCCCAGGGGTGGCCAGGTGCTCGGGCCCCCACCCCTTTGCACTAAAAAATACACCAGATCCAAGGAGCCATTTTGATATTTTTACTACGCAAGACCCTAAATTCTCCACGCATCCACCCACAGTTTATACACACATTGAGTGCAGCCGTCCGCACGGTTATCTCAGTGCTACATCGCTGTCCAAGCAGGTCTGTATCGCGCAACGTCGCCAGGCCGACAAAAATAGAACCAACACATCTGGGTCACTGGACATGGCCGCAATGAAATTCAATCAATGGCGGTGAGCTCCCGAGTGACTTAAGTATGCTTTGTCTCTGGTGCAGCCTGTGATCTTAAAATGTCACCGTGTTTGGTATGCTCTGCCTCTGGTTCCGTACGTGGTCTCGAAATGTCACCGGTGTTTTGCATGTGATGCACACACACCTGAACCACATCAGAACCAAAGCATATGCCAGGGTTGTTTCACGAGTGGCATGTGATTATTTCCTCGCAAAATGCTCTGCAGCCTTGGAGCCCAAAAGAAGAGGAGAAATGTATTTGAAACAGGCGTCTACTAGATGCGGCCCGTTGGAAAAAAAACAATAGTCTATCATAGATATCCTTTCCGCACCTGGAACGTTTTCTCTGAGGACAATTTAAGGCTTTTTAGTGGATAAAAGCATGCAAAAATGAAAATAAACAAGGTGTAGCAGATGAAGTATGCGTGTTGTTTATTTTAGTCTCCGATGCATATGTTACCGTCGCAGTGCGGGAGGTAATGTAGCCCTCTCCCTTGAAACTTTTTTTTCTGAAGTAGCTACTACACCGTTAACAATATCACTTTGAAATTTGGCATACCTTACGTTACGTTGTGTGCCCATTGCGCCACAAATATTGTCTTGTAGGATCTTACGATAGGCCGCAACTAGAGTGGGTTACCCCGGGTTACGACCTCATCTCAATGCGGTTATTTATGTACCTTGATAAATTTTCGTACGCAAATCATGCAAGATGCATTCTAAAAAGTGGAATATGGGCGCATAGATGAAATGATCAAAGCAAAACACAACAACTCAAAATGTGACCTCAGATCAGGTCTCCAGATTAACTCCAGGATGGATTAAGAGGAAAATGTTTCCCTATACATACCTGTATTGCTATTTTATATTTTTGATAACCCAGAACATATATGGTGAAAAATTCCGTCCTCTCAGAGCGTGCTAGATTTGAAGGCATGGTCAGGTCAGTTCACTGAGATATGACCTAAAATGTCCGAAAGATGCATGTATTTCGGGTGCAGGCTAAAACACGGACTATTACCAAGTAAAAATGGTTCAATGATGGTACTTTTGCACGTCGAATATATTTCTGATGTCATTGGAGTCGCCAACATCGAAGACAAATTTTGATTTGTGCACGATTTTGGGGGGAAGATACCTTAAAAAACAAGCCTTCTTGGATTTGTACAAATTTATCAAAGAGGTGTGGAAGACATACAGTGTTGTCTTGGAGGCACTCATAACCTTTCCCCCAGTACCATCCGCTTCGAAAATTATTACCTTCAGCAGTTCATATATTTCCAGGTATTTGATCTTGATGTGATCGGTGACCTTGGTCTTTCCAGACTAAGTTTTCAGCTTCCATATCATCAACACTAAAGCGCAAAATCACATTTGTTTAAGACCAGGGTTCTGACCTACAGTGAAGACTGGTGACTGACTGCATGCCGACATTGACCTGTGTGACCTAACCTGGAAGGTCAACCAAAAGAGATGGATATAAATATTTAAAATAACCCTAAAAGTTCAAGGATGTAGCCTCGCCATGTCGTTTACCACAGCTCTCTATCGTGTTACAACGAAAGTTAGCAGGAGATCGAATTGACCCTGCTTTATTGTTGCACGGTGTGCTGTGCTTTATTATTGTTAGATTTTAAATCAGGAGACGGTCAGTAGGCATTTTATCTTATATTTTCAACTGTGATTTGACGAGAGGGCTGAAAAGCCATGACGTACATGCCTTGTTTCTACATTGCCTGGACTATGGAGACCTCAATATATGATTGATTGATTGATTGATTGACCCTAACCCGCACTGAGTGGAATAGAAAATTATCCTGCATTGTGGGAGTTAAAGGTGATTTATAATCGAACATGGAATTGGCCGAAACAAACGATAGGAACAGCTGTTCCAACGGTCGGAACTTCGGTGTTGTAGCTGTGCGATTCCCAGTTCAAATGCCGCCATCGGGCTGGAGTTGGGCGCCCCCGCGGCCATTGGGTCGGATATAATGGCGGCGATTTATGACCTATGCCGCTGAACCTGTCGCAAACCAGCCGTAGTTTACTGTTCAAATGTGGCGCGTCTATACTGATTAGACGATATAATATAAAATAATATAATAGTCGACATTGTGGTCGACGTTATCGATATTTCGTCGATATAGTCCATTAAATAGTCGACATAATAGTTCCTCTGCTGGCATGGATGGCCGATGCATCAAGACACAATAGTAGATCCCAAACCAAACTGAAATGGTTTATCCCTTCCATCCCCAACCGGTATAATGCATGCGTCGACAATGTATTACTTCGATGGTGCGTGCGTAATTACCTGATGTATCGCAGCCATCAGCACGCAGTGCCATCACCCATGGCAACTGAGTGTTTCTATGACGATATCCACGCCTGCTCAGATGTGGCCAGAGGTTCGCAGGAAGGGACGGATGAAAATGCGCTCCACCTGCTTTGCTGGGCCAAATTAGATTCACTTCGGTACTGGAAATATTCAAAGGAGCTATTTCCAGTACATTGCCTTCTATTCACATTAATGTTGAATTGGGAGGTATAAAATATAGCTCTTACAGTCCAGGCACATGGTGGTTGTTACTTGTTAACCGTTTTCCCGTTTGGTGATGTGACCACCACTTCAAAATCATAACTTTGTCCAGCATTTACCAACCAAAATGTCACCAGTACGGTCTCGCTTTCGCCATGTTCATTTTGTTTTTATGGACAGTTCTAAAGATGCCAACCTGACAGGAATTGGCATTGTTTCGGATACAGACACAAAACAACATCGCTTGCCAAACGGAACCTCCATTTTCATCGCCGAATTACACGCTATTCTCATTGCCCTTCGTGATGTCCGCAATCGTTCAATTTGTTACCCCATACAAAATGCAGTCGTTTGTTCGGACTCCAAATCTGTTCTGCAACCCCTGTATTCACTTTCTTTTTCACATCACGGCCATATTTCCATTTATGGAATCTTAGAAACATTTTATCTAATGGGCGCGAAGGCCAGCTTCCTGTGGGTGCCCAGTCACCGTGGCATCCCAGAAAGAAAATATATATCATATTATGGGACTTGGGTTCATCCACCACCATGAACTTGATGGCTGATTCTGATGATCGTCTCCGTTATCAGGTGGGGGATGGTGAGACACGCCTGGCGTTTCCAATTAAAGCGCAACAAACAATTAAACTAGCAGTAGGTCCAAATGTCCATATAACTAGCAGCTGGGGTTTAAATATCTATATTGATATAATTATTGATCTCTTGTGGCTAATGGTTGGCCTCTTGGATGAAGTCAAAGGTTGAATATTAGCTAAATATAGACACATTTCGAAATAACCTGTAAGTTTATGTTGGTGCCTTTTCTACATCAGTGTAAAGTAATGTGCATGATATTTCCTACCCAATTGCAGGTCCTGGAGTATACCGAACGTCCAGCTGAAACGCATAGGTAAGATACAAAGTGAGGTCAATTTCAGGATTGCTTAAGTAAATGCTCACATTCACGTCCAGAATTTCTACCTCTTATTTTACCCGGACAATATTCTACGCTGAATGAAAATGCATAATTGTAAGCTATCCTTAATCAGTTCTTTACTCCTCTCCGTGGTGTTGTGCTTAACAAACATGAACCTCAAAACCAAATGCTAAAAAACGTCGGGAGCCATAAGCACCGAGACATTCACCTTGCATATCTAATATGGCTACAGGCGTGCGTGTTGCCCAAGATAACCTGCAACATAATTTTCATCAGTATATGAAGCGCATGATGCTCGGTGCAGCTCCAGCTGTGTGGAATGCTGCACGTGTCTCCGATGCATTCAAATAGCGAGATTGTGGCCGTCTCATTGGATTACTTCCTCGTATCGTTAATGCACGTGGCGTGGGAAGTCAGACCCAAGATCATCAGCCGGCAGTGAGGAACTTCGAAGCACGAACATCCTTCGGCTACGGCTCGAACTGCGCACCAGGTCAATGGCCACTGAGGCGGCATATCTGTCTGTCTGTCGGCTATGGCTGGAACTGCGCACCAGGTCAATGGCCACTGAGTCGGCATATCTGTCTGTCTGTCGGCTTTGGCCGGAACTGCGTACCAGGTCAATGGCTACCGAGTCGGCATATCTGTCTGTCTGTCGGCTATGGCTGAAACTGCACACCAGGTCAATGGCCACTGAGTCGGCATACATGCTGTGTCGGCTATGGCTGGAACTGCGCACCAGGTCAATAGCCACTGAGTCGGCATACATGCTGTCGGCGGATCGCACTCGCTCCTCGTGTCTGCACCCACAGCCTCGAGACACTCCTGTGATGTGTTCTGCCGACTATCACGCGCTGAAGTAGCTCGAAGTGAGCCGGCAAGTCAGAGAAGGACTGATTCACACGATTGCGTGGAGACCAACCTGAAATATCCGTGGAGGTTGGGTGGCATGGGCTCCCACATTATGAACTTTGGTTACAGGCGTCCACGGAAGTAGCCGTATGTCCAAAAAGTATTCAATGTCCGAAATAAAAAAAATGGCCAACGGGAAAATTACGCCACGGGATAGGTGAAGGGGAAAAGTTGTTTTAGACGCAATCGGTCAGTAGGAAATGGTAGCGATCTGTGCGGAAAGAAGATTAACTCATAGTCTTCGAAGGCATCAGTTGCATGGTATAAAACATGTCAAGGGCAAAGTCTACCCAAAAATCACAAGAAATTATCATGTTAACTAAGTCACTAAGTCAAGTCCCATGTATAATGAAGTAAAAAAAAATTTTGAGGCGGCAACCATTCGGAGGAACAAGCCTCGAAACGCACTGATACGCTAAATGAAAGCATACATCCAAAGGCACAAATAAATCGAAGAAAAATGCAAATGCTCAACTTGTTCAATGGTCACTTTGGTAGGAGAGTATCGAATGCGATGAAACTGGACAAATGTAGTGTTCAGACAAATGTAGTGCTCGAACAAATGCAGTGTTCAGACAAATGTAGTGTTCTGATAAATGTAGTGGTCAGACAAACAGTGTTCGAAAAAAATTGGAAAAGGGGCGGACAAAAGTGTTCTGATAAATGTAGTGGTCAGACAAATGTTAGTGTTCAGCAGCACTTTGATAATAGCAGGCGGACATCCAGCTTCAGAAAATTAGAGCGACATGGAAGGTATGCTGCTTGAATAATTCAGTGTACGAACCATTTGGATACGACTATACTTAACCAACACATTTCCCCCTCTCCCCAGCTTTTGCTTCAGATGTGACCTTCCCATACCGGCATGCCTCCTGCAACAGACAGTATATCATACTAAGTGCATACATGCAGGTATTAAAATATTAAGCGCATGTACCTGTAAAGAGATACAGTACAACATTTTCTTCTAAAATACTGTACAGCATATACAGAATAAAATTATTTCTATATGCAAGGTATGGTTTTGAAATTATCGAACTCCTGTTTTTATAAACTTCTTACTTCAAGAAAGTAAGTAGAGGTTTAGGGGGGAGGGGAGAAAGATTTTAGGGGAAATAGAGCGCTAAATTTTAAAAAAAAAACAGGAAGAAAAAGGTGTTGGGGGGCAAAAAAAAAAGTTTTTTTCCTTGGGAGGAGAGGAGGCGAGCAGGCGAGCGTATGATACAAGCTGCTGTCTTGACCTTCTCTCTTGCTTTGTCTAGAATACGACTCATTTTATGGCCTAAAATGTCTTCTGAACATCAAAAGGACCTGCACAAAATGTCTGCCTCGTTATCTTGTGCTTGGCTTATACCAGCAGTTGGTACCCAAATAACATTCACAGACTTCTATCATATCGCACGATATGCATATGACGAGCAAGGGCGTCGCCACCGGGGGCAGGGGGGCAGTCGCCCCCCCTGCCGTCAAACAGGGGGCGCCGCCCCCCTGAAATTTGAGGAGGCCCCTATCCGGAAATGCACAGGACAAAAGTGAGCAATGAGGCCGACGAGACACGAGAGGAGGCCTACAAGACGTGAGAGGAGGCCCCTAATTTGAAGAAGGAGTCACCTAGGAGAGGATAGGAAGCCCCAGAAATCACAAGAGTGCGAACAATTGGCACGGAGGCCCCCAGGAATGCAAAAGAATCCCCCAGGATTACAAAGGAGGCCCCCTGGATTGAAAAGGAGGCCCCCAGGATTGCAAAGGAGGCCTCCATGATTACAAAGGAGGCCCTCTGGATTGAAAAGGAGGCCCCCAGGATTGCAAAGGAGGCCCCAGGTTTGCAAAGGAGGACTCCAGGATTGCAAAGGAGACCTCCAGGATTACAAAGGAGGCCCACATGATTGCAAAGGAGGCCCCCAGGATTGCAAAGGAGGCCTCCATGATTACAAAGGAGGCCCCCATGATTGAAAAGGAGGCCCCCAAGATTGCAAAGGAGGCCCCAGGATTGCAAAGGAGGCCTCCATGATTACAAAGGAGGCCCCCAGGATTGCAAAGGAGGCCCCCAGGATTGCAAAGGAGGGCCCCAGGTTTGCAAAGAAGGACTCCAGGATTGTAAAGGAGAACCCCAGGAATGCAAAGGAGGCCCTCACGATTGCAAAGGAGGCCTCCAGGATTACAAAGGAGGCCCCCAGGATTGCAAAGGAGGCCCCCAGGATTGCAAAGGAGGCCTCCAGGATTACAAAGGAGGCCCCCAGGATTGAAAAGGAGGCCCCCAGGATTGCAAAGGAGGCCCCAGGATTGCAAAGGAGGCCTCCAGGATTACAAAGGAGGCCCCCAGGATTACAAAGGAGTCCTCCAGGATTGAAAAGGAGGCCCCCAGGATTGTAAAGGAGGCCCCAGGATTGCAAAGGAGCCCCCGGATTGCAAAGGATTCCCCAGGATTGCAAAGGAGGCCCCCATGATTACAAAGGAGGACTCCAGGATTGCAAAGGAGGCCCTCAGGATTGCAAAGGAGGACACCAGGATTGCAAAGGATGCCCCAGGATTGCAAAGGAGGCCTCCATGATTACAAAGGAGGCCCCCTGGATTGAAAATGAGGCCCCCAGGATTGCGAAGGAGGCCCCCAGGATTGCAAATGAGGCCTCCAGGATTACAAAGGAGGCCCCCATGATTACAAAGGAGTCCCCCAGGATTGAAAAGCAGGCCCCCAGAATTGCAAAGGATGCCCCAGGATTGCAAAGGAGGCCCCCATGATTACAAAGGAGGACTCCAGGATTGCAAAGGAGGCCGTCAGGATTGCAAAGGAGGACACCAGGATTGCAAAGGAGGCCTCAGGATTGCAAACGAGGCCCCATGATTACAAAGGAGGACTCCAGGATTGCAAAGGAGGCACCAGGATTGCAAAGGAGGCTCCCAGGATTACAAAGGAGGACTCCAGGATTGCAAAGGAGACCCACAGGATTGCAAAAAGGAGGCCTCCAGGATTGCAAAGGAGGCCCCAGGATTGCACAGGAGGCCCCTAGGATTGCAAAGGAGGCCCTCAGGATTGCGAAGGAAGCCCACAGGATTGTAAAGGAGGCCCCCAGGATTGCAAAAGAGGCCCCATGATTGCAAAGGAGACCCCCATGATTGCAAAGGAGGCCCCAGGATTACAAAGGAGGCCCCCAGGATTGCAAAGGAGGCCCTCAGGATTGCAAAGGAGGCCCCCAGGATTGCAAAGGAGGCCTCAATACGGGAAGGGAGACCTCAGAAAATGAGAGAAGGCCCTAAGACGGAAGAGAAAGCCAGTGGATATGAGATGAGGTTTCGGAGACGTAAAAGCAGTCCCCGAAACGGGTAAGGTTCCACCAAGATAGAAAAGGATAATCCAGAAAAGTGGCAGGAAGCACCTAATTCGGAAGAGGACGATATAAGATTGGAAAGAGACCCTATGATGCACGAGAAAGCCCCTAAAATAGGAGAGAATGGCCATTAGATAAGAGGGATGGCTCCCAGGCGAGAAAGAAGGCTTCAAGACGGGTAAGAAGGTCCACAGGAAATGACAAGGTAACTGAGATAGGAAAGGTTGCGTGTAATTTCGAAGAGGAGCCACCTAAGAGAGAACAGGAGTCCACCAGGAGATAAGAGGCCAACCTTAAAATTGGAAAAGATAGCATCAAAACGCGGAACAGGAGGCCCCGAAGACAAAAGAGGAGGCCCCTAATTTAAAAAAGAAAGCCTCAAAAAGAAAAAGGAGGCCCCTGCCGGACTCGAGAGGAGTCCCTCGAGATGGAGTAGGAGGTCTCCAGGGCCGAATGAGGCCCCGACAACCGGAAGGAATTCCCAGGAAATGAGAGAAGGCCCTTAAAATGGGAGTGGTAGGTAGCAGGTATGGAAGGAGGCGAGGTTTCCAAAATTGAAGATCCCCTTAAAACGGGTAAGCTTTGCGAGGACAAAGGAGGAGGCCCACGAGGCGTGGCAGGAGGCCCCTAATTTGGCAGAGGATGCCCCTGGAACATGAGAGAAAGTCCCATGCCATGTTAAAGGGGCCCCAGGGTGGGAGGAGGTCCTCCAAAACGGGAGAGGAGGACCATTGAATATGGAGGAGGGTAGGACGGACGAGAAGATGTCCAAAACCGGTAAAGAAGCTCCAGGAAATGAGACGAGACCCCTAAGACGCGAGAGGAGGTCTATAATTCGCTAGAAGCATCTTAACTTGCAGGAGTCGTGCCGGGGTACTTGAAAATCACGACATGGGCCCAAAAAGATCCGGCCGGGGCCCCTGAAAATATCGCTGAGCCTATGGGTACCAAAGATGCACGCCCGGATCATGAAAGTCACGCTAGGGGCACGATAAGTCGTAGCGTTCCCCAACAGTATCATTTAGACACAAATGAAGCCGGGGCAACGAAAAACAATCCGGACATGGATAATCACTTTGTGGCCCCAACAATGACACCAAAAGCATCCAAAACGTATTGGACACCCACAAAGTGTCGAGGTCGCTAAAACTCGCGCTAGGGATCCAAGCAAATGACGTCGGGACACAAAAGATTACATTGGACTAAAAAAGTCGCGTCGCAACCTTCGAAATTCTCACTGGGGACCAAAAAAGTCGCGCCTGGACCCCAAAGGTTGCTGCTGCCCCAAAAATCAATTATCAACCGGAATGTCACTCTGTGCCCAAAAAATCGGGTCAAAGTCCCCGCAAAACCCGTTGGGCACTGGAACAAAACGTGTCAAGGCACCGAAAAAAATCGCACCTGGAGACCGAAGAATCGTACCAGGACCCAAAAATATCACGTAAGGACCTATATAAAAAATAGAACTCCTTCGGTAGCCGCAGTGACATATCAAAGGGGCAATGGCCCCTCCCTCCTAAGAGGGATATGCTCCCAAGAATCGAGCCGAGGCCCCCAAAAGTCGCGCTGGGACCACAAAAATTCGCGTCGGTCCACCAGAATTCGCGTAGGGGCTCAAAGTAAATTCGTCGGGCCCCAGAAAACTCGCTCCGAGGCACGAAAATCTGCAACAGGAACTGCAAAGATCGCGTTGGGGTCACAGCTAAGTACAACGCGCCCCGCAAACTCGAACCGGTCCCACCAAATTTCGCGCTCGGACCCACAATTCGGTAGTACCAAAAAATTCGCGCTCTGACCCATCGGTAGTACCAAAATTAACGTCGGGGCTGCCAACAATTGGCGTCTATGGCCCCACATAGGCACCGTGGGACCCCCAAAGTCCCATCGGTATCCGAAGAATAAAGCCTGAGCCCTCCAAAATCAGGAGGGATTGCAAAAAAGTCCGGGTCAGGACAATGGTTCTGGAGCACCGAACATGTCATCAGATGCCTTGACAAATCGCGTACGGCATCGAAAAACATACCGGAGCTCGAAGAAAATCGAGGTGATATACAAAACATGGCACCAGGGACTCGAAAAATCAGGGCGGGATTCGGAAGTTAAAGAAAATTCAGAAGAGATCCACAAAAATCGCGTTGAGCCCAGATAACTGGCGTTGGGTCCCGGAACCACGCGCCTGGGCGCGATAAGTCGCGCTGGGACCCATAAAAATCGCACCGAAGCCTCAAAATCGTACTGGGGCCCCACAAATGTGCGTCAGAAGCCCCAAATAAACACAGCGGGACCCTAAGAGCACAACGGGGACCGAAAATGCGACTGGCCCTTCAAAGCGCAGTCTCGTAAAAAAGCGGCAGGGTCCGAAAACATGCGTTGTAGCCATAACTATATATACCGGGAACACTACAAAAACAAAAACAAAAAACACCGGAAGCTCTCAAGGCACACAGGGGCCATATGACCGCACAAGGGCCTGAAAAGAGGCTGGGGCCGCAAAAAGCAACATGATCCCAAAACGAACAAAATACCGGGCACTAAGTAAACACATCGAGATCTTTGAAAGCGCCCCGACAACTAAAAAAAATATTCGGTGCGCAAAAAAGCAACAAAACCCTAAAACGAGCAGGGGTTTCGAAAATGCGTTGGGCCTCTAACAAAAATGAATTGGAGCCTTAGGACACATCCGTAGACGAAGAAATACGAAACGGGTCCAAAGAAGTACACTCAGGCAGGGCTTCGGTTCGGTAGCCAACCTGGAAGCATGTTTAATCAAAGATATGAGGTGCATCAAAGCTCAGCGGGTATCCGCATTTCTTCACCATAAAATATGGTAAGAAGGGAACTAATGATCGAATTTAATTAATCTAATTTTCGCAGCGAACGCCCATACGAAGCATTTTATCCCGTCAGATATGGCGTAAGTCTATCATGTGGCAGCAATTAACAAAGCGTAGGAGGCCCAGCAGAATCCGTAGCATCGCACGAAGTGTGGCGAATGCGCCGAATGCGCAAGATGGGTGTGCACGTGCACTAACGTTGGCGTCGTGGCGACCGGGCACTATGAACTGGAATGTCTGAAATTGGAAAATTTTACATTTTAAAGTGATTTGTGCAGGTGTAATTTCAGCAGTGCGAGGTGACTTATCAAGGAATACCAAAAGAATACATTTGAACAGGTTGTGGGAGCTAGGGTTGAAATCCGACGAATCAGAAACGATAGTGGTAGATTAGGCCCCTCCACAGGATAATTCAGTCGATCACTAATTATTTTATTTAAAAAGTTCCCCTTTGACAAAATAGTGGTCGAAATCGAAAAAATTTATTCAGTAGTTGAAACCCTTCCAAATACGTTTGCCCCTCCCCTTGACGCAAATATGGGTGCGTCACTGGTCTCTCAATAATTTTCAGAACTTACGCCCATGGAGCAAAGCCAACATTGCGGGGGTAAATTCCCCCTCACAAGCATACAAAACAACACCGATGCCCCATATTAAATGGGAGGAATGATGTTTTAAAATGTATTTTCTTCCTACAAAGTTGTCTTCTGTGATTACAGCCTGCATGATTAGAGCTTCCCAGCTTCAGTACCTTCTCAACGACATAATTTACAAAACGGTACAGCACAGCGATAACCATGGGCGTGACGGCGTGGAATTCGAAGGTTTTGCATTATTTATGCATTGTCATTGTTACATTGTTGCATTGCCATTGATGCATGGTTGTTCAATGCTTGTTCTTGCCGTGAATTTATTCGCGGAGTATTTATTATTTTAGCTTATGTGCCAAGTGTCTTGTAGTCAGCACCAAATGTTATGAAACAAATTAATAAATCCCTAAGATAACGATCAGAAAACCAATTCAATCCACTTCTCGTTGTCACCTTCGCGAAATTGTTGTCCTGGGACTGAGAAATGATCGCTTAAGTTTGTTTATGAGATCAAGCTGATGGGAATGACTAACAGTAGTGATGAACCTAGCTATATTCAGTTAAACTCGGTGAACAAAGAAGTGGGTTGATCAACGGGAGATATCTTTAAGATATGCTCAGCACGAGCCCCACCAGCTCGCTACAATCTAGAGGCCAGCGGGAAGATTCTTCTCGTCGATAAAGCATAAAGATATTGGTTTGTTTTGGCACTGACGTATTTATCTACATTTGCTTATTTATACCCTGGTATGGCTCGGTTCTCAGCGAAAAAAAAGATTCTTGCTATTGCGCTTTGCTAAACTATATACCATGCCAAGAACAAACAAGACATCAATATGAAATCATGTTCCCATTCGGGAACCATACTAAGAGCCTAAAAAAGCAAGAGGAGGCCCTAACACAGTGGAGGCCCCTTTTCGGGGGAGCAGGAGGCCCCCCATCAACATTGCCCCCTGGAAGAATTTCTGGACGTTCGCGGCGGACTCCATTGTGCTGATAAATGAGGAACATTAATGATACAGTGATGTATGGGACTCGAGATTTCGACATCAGTTTATCTGGCCGATCAACCCGACGGCGGTCCCGTCACGGTCCAGCTCGTCTGTCATACCGAAGACATATGACAGCCGCATGTACGGCCGACTCGAAATACTACGCTGCAACGGCTATCAGAAAGGAGAGCTGGGAAGTACTTTCGCCCAGAGTTAACGTGAACGACAGCACACGTGTAAGGCCATTCATATTGTAATTACTACAAGGAGCTGAATATGAACAACAAATAAAGGTGCACAAACAAGCAAATAAAGGTTTGCGCAAGCATATGAGCCCTTATATATCATATAAATTAAAACATTAGCATACAAACGACAACTGCGATGGATATTAGGTAAGCGTGATTAATGCAATATACATCATATAAATATATTGCTAGACATGATTTCAAAGTATTTGTGTAGCAAAGACAAAATGAAATAAAGAAATCGATCCATAATCGTAAAACACGAAGTTCATAAAAGTACTTACGGAAAGCTGATTTATCCTTGGACTTTTCGCTTGTATAACCAAACTCACAAAAAGGTTAAGAAAAGAAAACCTATGCAGGAGAGCAAGACTGATGTAGAAGATACATGAATGCTGGAAAACTGGCATGATCAACATTACGTATCAGCTTCGTGTCACATTACAATGTACATATTATGAATATCGTTTCAATGAAAATCGGCTTTCGGTTATACAAGGCGCCAAATGAAAATAAACAAAATTAATAAATGCACATATGCTTGCAGAAGCATGTTCGCATATGATAATGCACAAACCAAAAGCATGACCGTAGAAATATAACTTATTGTGAATAGTGCAGTGTTGCATTTGTATGAATGAGAGAAGTCAATATTGGTGCGATGTCATGGTGGGGTTGGGCGTCCTCCTGCCAGCCGAAGGTCACACACACACGAGGACGGCAGTGTTTGCTCAACACAACAATTGCGCTCGGTGTCATTGTAGCCTCTGAAATGTTCACGCAGACATTTCTGTCAATTTTGCATAAATTGGGCATAGGTTGGGTCATAAGCTGGGTCATGCAAGGATATATATATATATATATATATATAAATATATATATATATATATATATATATATATATATATATATATATATATATATATATATATATATATATATATATATATATATATATATATATATATATATATATATATATATATATATATATATATATATATATATATATATATATATATATATATATATATATATATATATATATATATATATATATATATATATATATATATATATATATATATATATATATATATATATATATATAGAGAGAGAGAGAGAGAGAGAGAGAGAGAGAGAGAGAGAGAGAGAGAGAGAGAGAGAGAGAGAGAGAGAGAGAGAGAGAGAGAGAGAGAGAGAGAGAGAGAGAGAGAGAGAGAGAGAGAGAAAGAGAGAGAGAGAGAGAGATACAGTCATCAAATTCCATTACAAACTTGGGGGCGGAAATGAAAAGGCAAACATGCGACTTAATCCCGATAACCTGGAACACGAACCAACCACGTGACCTGTGTTGCTGGGTGGATGGCAGTGACCGAGGTGCACGGTTAGCTGTCCGAGCGTCAGAATGCCGCCGTAAACCTCTTCCTTACAACACAAATTGTGAATTATTCATCAGAAGCAATATGATGAAATGGTCCATCACGAAATGAAAAGAGTAGATTTGACTCTGAGTGAGACGATTTGAACATGAAATGCTATGTTGCAACGTGAAACGCCGCTGAAAGCCGCAAGCGAGGAGAAATACCGCTGCGAAGCTCTTTCTTTGGACACAGATTATTAGCAGCTCACGAAGAAAAATTCTCAGGTCGGTGAAAATCATTGCCAAAGGGTACATCTGACTGTGAGTGAAGAAATGGAGCCGACACTCCGCAACAAAAACGTTGCTGCGAATTCAAAATGGTGGCGGTTGGGTTGTGGCCGGGCCGGGCCAGGAGGCGTAGATGAACAGTGCACCACATACACTGCATTAGATTCGCTCGGGCTTCGTTTCGCTCGGGAGAGTAGCAATGAATGATGGTGTCCTCAGTTGAGCCGCGCTGGTTCCAATTGATGATATGGTGGTGACGCTGAAGACATCATCGAAAGCCCTCTGCCGGATTAGGTGCTTTACACTGTGTCCATGCGAGACGTGAGCTGTTAGTGCTAACAAACCATAGATAATTAATGCGTAACAATTTAATGTTAAAGTTCTGCAGTACGCCCTAATAATGCATTGGGCCAATGAGCAAGATCCATTGTGCACGTTTCCACCTTCATTGGAGGAGAGATAAGTCTGTCTGCCATAAGTTCTGCTTTTCAACTGGATGTTTGTTCGGAAGAGAAATTTATGGTCTTTTTTTCCACGCCGTTTGAGTGATGATGAACACACAGTGTTTAAAAGCATCAGTTAGTTAGAAGGTGTTTTTCAACCATGCGAGTTGAACACTAAACTTGGAAAGTGTTCATAAGTCCACACCGAGAAATACGATGAAAATTAGGTACTGCATTAAACATGAATAACTCGTGATTTATTCATGTCATAATAACTTGCATTATTATTCAATGCATTGTACGATCGCATGTACTATTAAATGCGTCACTGAGTTCCCATTTGGTACGAGATAAGGCCATGTTTTCTGAAGTTAACACGCGCACTGGAGGGGGGCGAAATCCACCCACCCCTCCGATTTTTCGTAAATAACTGCAGATTTTACCTGTCGATATACGCGATTTTCTGCGTACCTGCTTAGAAATGACCGACGCGTCGCTTAAAGCAAGAAAATGGGAAATCGACCGAAAAAATTTCATGTTAGGGCCGTTAAATTCAAAAAAATATACCGCCAGACCACAAAAATCGGCGCTGATGCGGTTCCTGCATATTCGCAAAAGGGAAGTGTTCTTGGCAACACTAGCGACTTGTTTGATGTATATTGATATGGTATATAGTTTCAGGGTCATGTTAGGTCACCGAGGTCAAGTCAGGTCAAGTTTATGACATGCTAAT